>JARQZK010002321.1:122500-156168 GCA_030704885.1 Cynegetis impunctata | reverse complement strand
AGTTCAACGATTCGAAGTCGAAATGATGAATGTCAATATTAGAGCTCAACAGAAATAATCGAATTTGTGTCAGTCACCATAGTAACTGGCCACCTATTATTAATGTTAAATTGAATAAACCCATAAGTTTATCTAAAATATTTTCTTAAGCAAAAAAAAGCTACTGTGTTATTCAGAAAAAACTTTAGAAATTCAAGGCTCTATCGACCCCTGTAGAGAAAATAGGGGGGTTCCATTTAACGAGAAAGAGATATCACTATTTTTTTAAATTAAACTAATATTTCTCAACAGCTATGGTCATTGACTCAGACACATTGAAAAAATTTTAAATTTTGTTTGACATATTTCTAGCGAATAACGAAGAAATTCAGATTTGTGTATACAAATAAGTCTGATTCAAATATTGGATAACTTTATATATTTGAGCTGGCGAGTTGAGAATTTCCTTTCATTTGTAGCTTTCTTAATAAAGTAATACCAACTTCAGACAATGCATAGGAAAGAACAATATGTTGACTATCGTCATTTGGTCTTTTTATTTTCTTGTCATCAGATGTTCGAAAGTTATGATGTTTCTTGTAAACCCTCACAAGTCGCCAGATTTTCATTAAATTAATTTTATCTGCGTAACCTTAGCAACCTAATCAACAGAACCTGGGTGGCTCCAAATTTCAAATCTCCAACTTTCAAGGAATTCAAAACGTCTAATATGCCAGTTACAAAAATCACCTTGTACAGGCTGTCCCATTTCCGATATCCTTATGGGATAACTCGCTTATTTTTGAAGATAGAGATTTACAGTTTCCGCGAACGTTGGCTACTTTTTTGTGAATCTCACGATACCGCAAACAAAATTTTCATAGCTTGCTTCGTTTTTGAGATACAGGGCGAAGTTGAAAATATTACATTTTGGCCCCCCTCCTGTATCACAGCTGTCTTCTAACTTATAGGAAAAATAAAAACCGTCTTTTATACACTTTTTACGTAGAATCCAGTGGCGTAGTCAGATTTGAAATGAGCTGTCATTGTTTAGATAGATATAATTTAGATAGATATCACCAATGTTATAAATTTTTGAATGGAACGCTCTGTATATTTTTTCACATTCAAAAGACAAATACTTTGCGCTTTTCAAAAATATATAATACTTATATAATATTCTAAGTATTAGCCCTGTATTCAGATAATTTTTTTTTTATGGCAAGTCAAGACAAATATCACTTCAATAGATCGTTCGGCGCAATAAACAAAAACATCACTTCTATGCTATGAAAAATTTTGTTTGCGGTATCGTGAGATTCACAAAAAAGTAGCCAACGTTCGCGAAAACCGCAAATCTCTATCTATAAAAATAAGCGAGTTATCCCGTAAGGACTTCGAAAATGGGACAGCCTGTACATATACACATATTTTTTGTAATTATGAAATAGTGCAGACCTATCAGTAACTCATATTTTTTCGACTGATGTCGGGTATTCTAGGCATTTTGTCTGTTTCCTATGAAGTTAGCCTTTTTGGATAGCCCACTTAGAGGTGTGATCCCAAGAATGCATTTATGTGAGTCATTTCAAAGGAACTGAAACAATTTTTCAAATTTATGAAGGGAGAGATTTCCACCTAAGTGTTCTCGTCTTGGTAAAATACGAGTTGAGAAACATATGGAAATGAAGTATGACCAGTATCACTCTTAATTTTCATCGAAAATTTATTTAAAATACTCGTATAATGGACGATTTCGACATATATGTCAATTATTTCAATTCATAAAAATGTTTCATACATACAAGATGAATTTCCACAGAACAGAAAATTTATTAATATATTTTATCTTAGGAGCCCATATTATAATTTCACAAATGCAATGGGCTTAGTAAAAACATTAATAAAGCTCTTTCGATTATATACACATTATATAACATCATTTCGGTGAACTTCACAAAACTAAACATCACTTAAACCTTTTTATTTTCACATTCGCACATCTATTTGGGTTCATATATCAATCAAATATTTATGTTCAAGATTTACAAAGACTCACATATACACATATCGGTGGTAAATGAACTTTATTATTTTGAATAAACAAAAGATAAGACAATATCATTTTGTCTTTTTTTGTAACCAGTTTCAGCGGTTCTAGAAACAATTAAACTACATTTAATTCAGGCTGTTTGTGTCAGAAATTCGGTTTCACATTCCCTGTACGTTCTATCGTTCATCAAAGTCTACGAAACTAAATTTCTTCCGATTCAAATGTTTTAGCCGAAGCGATGAAATCAATTTCGGCTGCGTAGTAAGTTGGGTTGATTCGGCCTCCTTCACGACAGGGAGTGCTAAACTCCAATTACTCCTTAGGGACGGCTCAACGTTGTCGTTACCCCAGCATTTGGGATAAATGCCACTTTGAAGTGTGTTAGAAACTAAAACTTCGTTTGCAATAGCACTGGATACATTAACCTTCAGAAACACTCCACGGATAAATTTTCCGAGATTACAAATATTATGTCGAATGGTGTATAAACCAGTGTCTCTTTGTCAGAACATTTATTTCAATTACGTATATTTTGAATAATCCATGAATGATTCGCTTAGATTAATTAAATAAATAAATAAATATATATATATATATATATATATATATATATACTATATATGTATATGTATGTATATATATATATATATATATATATATATATATATATATATATATATATATATATATATATATTTATTCGAATTGTTGTTGCCTGTAAACTATTTCTAATCTCTTGATAATTATTAGCAATAACAGGCTTGTCGAATCTCAAAAAACTCGATTTTATTAAAAAGTTGACGTTTAGCCACGACATTCGTGGCTTTATCAAAACTTTTGAAAAAATTGAAAATTCTTTGACATTTGTTGATTTGAAAAAATTTAAATAGAAAAAGACTACTATGTTTCACTAAAATTTTTCGGCTGTGGCCGTTCTTTGTTATTTATTACGTGCTGTTCAGTCCAATATTAACATTCAAATCTGTTATTATTAGGTGCTAAGGGAAACCACAGAAACCTTTACCCACGTAATGCACGAAATAGGTTCAAATTATTTTGATTTTGAAAAGTCAAAGAATAGGGTACTATTTATCTTTTTTTCAAAAATTTCTCATTACGGCTATGGCCGTCTTCAGTTATTAATTACGTGCTATTTAGTCCAATATCAACAGACAGGTTTGTTGATATTAGATGGGAAGGGAACCACAGAAACCTTCACCCACGTAATGTACAAAATAGGTTTAAAATATTTTATTGTTGTCTTTAAAAAGACATTTTTTGTAATTTTGGAGATCACATGTATAGTTTAGAACATGTGGTCTCCAAAATTACAAGTAATGTCTTTTTAAAGAAAAAAATAAGATATTTTTAACGTATTTTGTACATTACGTGGGTGAAGGTTTCTGTGGTTTCCTTCCTATCTAATATCAACAGACCTGTCTGTTGATATTGGACTAAATAGCACGTAATTAATAACTGAAGACGGCCACAGCCGTAATGAGAAATTTTTGAAAAAAAGATAAATAGTACCCTATTCTTTGACTTTTCAAAATCAAAATAATTTGAACCTATTTCGAACATTACGTAGGTAAAGGCTTCTGTGGTTTCCTTTGCCATCTAATAATAATAGATTTGAGTGTTAATATTGGACTGAATAGCACGTAATAAATAACAAAGAACGGCCACAGCCGAAAAATTTTAGTGAAACATACTAGTCTTTTTCTATTCAAATTTTTTCTAATCAATAAATGTCAAAGAAATTCCAATTTTTTCAAAAGTTTTGATAAAGCCACGAATGTCGTGGCGAAACGTCAACTTTTTAATGAAATCGAGTTTTTTGAGATTCAACAAGCCTGTTATTGCTAATAATTATCAAGAGATTATATATATATATATATATATATATATATATATATATATATATATATATATATATATATATATATATATATATATAAATATATATATATATATATATATATATATATATATATATATATATATATATATATATATATATATATATATATATGATTATTTATTAGTTTATAATTAGTTTCTTCAATACTATTTGAATTTTGAATAATTTGGATGAAGTTTCACCGTTTCACCGAAACGTGCGTATTTTATCTAATTAACGTGTCCATTGTTTTTATTAACCATTGTTTTAATACGTTTAGTGATTTACATCAAGTAATAGTTACCCTGCTAGTGGACAGTTCATTTATTGGTTTAGATATGTGGATGATTTTATGTGTTGTTTCTCAGGGAACTCGAATTCTCTCAAACTTTCATTAACAATAATATATAAATAAATATAAAATTTACTTTGGAGCTGGTAAAAGATAACTCAATCTATTATTTGGATTTGAATATAACAAAAATGGATATCAAACATTTATTTTCATTATTATTCGCAAACCATCATATCCTGATAACGTCATACATATTACTTTCCTACATCCATTCCAACACAAAATATCAGCTTTCAATAGTAAGGTACATTTACATCATGTATCGACCCTATCAATCCTAAATAAAACCGGCCAAGTACTAGTCGGACTCGCGCACGAAGGGTTCCGTACCATTTACTATGTCCCCCTTAAATATTTATTTTATTTTTATTAATTATTATCAAGTAAAAATACAACTGAATATTTCAAGAGCCTACCTGTTGCCATTATTGATATAGAGCAAAAAATCGCGTTTGCTGTGTGGGAGCCCCCCTTAAATATTTATTTTAATTTGTTTTTAGTATTTTTTGTTGTAGCGGCACAATTACATACTTTGTGAAAATTTCAACTGTCTAGATATATCGGTTCTTGAAATACAGCCTGGTGACAGACAGACGGACGGTTTGGCATAAACACATAATTTGTGAAAATTTCAACTGTCTAGCTATGGTTCTTGAGATATAGCCTGGTGACATACAGACGGACGGAAAGACAGCGAAGTCTTAGTTATAGGGTTTTTTGAATATTTCAAGTGCCATTATTGATATCGAGCAAAAAAGTGCAAAACAATTGCGTTTTCTGTATGGGAGCCCCCTTAAATATTTATTTTGTTTTCGCATAAACACACAATTTGTGAAAATTTCAACTGTCTAGCTATGGTTCTTGAGATACAGCCTGGTGACATACAGACGGACGGAAAGACAGCGAAGTCTTAGTTATAGGGTTTTTTGAATATTTCAAGTGCCATTATTGATATCGAGCAAAAAAGTGCAAAACAATTGCGTTTTTTGTATGGGAGCCCCCTTAAATATTTATGTTGTTTTCGCATAAACACACAATTTGTGAAAATTTCAACTGTCTAGCTATGGTTCTTGAGATACAGCCTGGTGACATACAGACGGACGGAAAGACAGCGAAGTCTTAGTTATAGGGTTTTTTGAATATTTCAAGTGCCATTATTGATATCGAGCAAAAAAGTGCAAAACAATTGCGTTTTTTGTATGGGAGCCCCCTTAAATATTTATTTTGTTTTCGCATAAACATACAATTTGTGAAAATTTCAACTGTCGAGCTATCGCGGTTCTTGAGATACAGCCTGGTGACATACAGACGGACGGAAAGACAGCGAAGTCTTAGTTATAGGGTTTTTTGAATATTTCAAGTGTCATTATTTATATAGAGCAAAAAAGTGCAAAACAATTGCGTTTTTTGTATGGGAGCCCCCTTAAATATTTATGTTGTTTTCGCATAAACATACAATTTGTGAAAATTTCAACTGTCTAGCTATGGTTCTTGAGATACAGCCTGGTGACATACAGACGGACGGAAAGACAGCGAAGTCTTAGTTATAGGGTTTTTGAATATTTCAAGTGCCATTATTGATATCGAGCAAAAAAGTGCAAAACAATTGCGTTTTTTGTATGGGAGCCGTTTAAATATTCATGTCGTTTTCGCATAAACACACAATTTGTGAAAATTTCAACTGTCTAGCTATGGTTCTTGAGATACAGCCTGGTGACATACAGACGGACGGAAAGACAGCGAAGTCTTAGTTATAGGGTTTTTTGAATATTTCAAGTGCCATTATTGATATCGAGCAAAAAAGTGCAAAACAATTGCGTTTTTTGTATGGGAGCCCTCTTAAATATTTATTTTGTTTTCGCATAAACATACAATTTGTGAAAATTTCAACTGTCGAGCTATCGCGGTTCTTGATATATAACCTGGTGACAGACAGAGGGACGGGCAGATGGCAGACACGGAAATCTTAGTAATAGGGTCCCGTTTTTACCCTTTCAGTACAGAACTCTAAGAACTATGGCACCTACATTTTCAGTAAATATGCCGCTTTCAAACATTAATTTTAACATCCAGAAAATATAATTAAACAAATTGCCGTAAAAATTTATTATAATCCCAAAATAATAGATAATTCAGCAGAGATAATAGGATAATATTGAATATGAAAGTCTAACTTACCTTTGAAAATTCAAGAAAAACTCAAATCACTTTTATCTAAGGACATCAACATTGCTTATCGTACCGGAAATAACTCAGGAAATCATTCAAAAAAAATAATATATCAAAGGTTCCCCAAAACAATAAATCAGGAGTTTATAAAATAAATATCGGTGACTGTCATATGTTTTACAATGGTAAAACTTTCAGAAGTTTTCAAACTAGAATTTCAAACACAAACACAAACATAGCTTTGTTGAACAAAAGTCGAATTCACATTATGCAAACCATTTTGCTTTTGTTTCGTTTTTATGATAATTATGCATTATACGTCTTGAATTTTTGTTCACTTTATATTGTACTAGTGTATTTTGTTCGAAAAATTATAATAATTTCTGTAAAATGGCTAGTCTGTTTGAATAAACAAATGTATAAATAAAGTGGTGATCCAACACAGTCAAATCGAAATGTAAAAATATTCTTCCAAATTCAGAATAAATAAAATAGGTAAACATATTAAAAATTCTAAAGATAAAACTACTCCTCATAATAAATCGGATAAGTATAAGCTAACTTGTGGTTCATGTCTTATGGTATATATTGGCTAAACCGGCAGAAATTTCGGAGTTAAAATATCTGAACATAAAAGGAGTTACGATAAGGAAAAACCAGATTCGACATTTTCATCATACCTTCTGGAACATAGTCACACATTGAATGACGAATTTGATATTACATACAAAAAGAAAAGCTATAAATTGAAGCCCTTGAGATATATATCAAAAACAGTTCCAATAATTTATTCAACAAATAATTCTATACGAATAGTTCTCCTCTGTTATTTTATTGAAATATTAAATCTTTGTACCTGTTTTTCTTACTCCCTTTTATATTTTCATCTACGTGCCAACAGATTACGTTAAGGTTTTTCCATCCCCATTTTTATTTCCCATTTCTAGATTCGTAAGATATTCCATTTGAATTATTTATCTGAAGAAGGCACTTTGTTTGGCGAAACAATTGTTATGTTCAACAAAATTACGTAGAAATCAAATACCTAAGTTTTATTTACATTATAATGAATAATTGACTATATTCCGAGTTAATATATTAAAGAACCGCAAATTCATTGTTCGTTCAATTAATCATTCTCTCTTCAGCTCATAAAATTAGATACTACCATAGGATTAAACACTCTATTGAACGCATTGACCCAGGCTGTTCATCAAAGAAGACAAACCTCTTGTCATCGTGACCAATAGGAAAGTTTTCAGTTCTTATTTCCTCTCGAAGTTCGAGATGTATAAAGAGACAATGCTATTTCACTTGGTCGCAGATGTAGTTGAATTGTTTTCCATATTCAGCTATTGAGAACTGGCAGTACATACCTAGAACAAAGGAATATTTTTGTTAGAACTACATTAGGAGAATTCGATTTTTACAATTTATGACTCAAATTGAAATAAAACACTGTTGAGTACTATTCTGTTTCTTCAAAAACAAATATCCAATGCTACATTTAATTGATTTATGTATCTACTAAAAATCGTAATATAGCTTCAGGTTGAACTAAATATAAGTACCTAACAAAATAACAAAATATTATATAAATATATATATATATATATATATATATATATATATATATATATATATATATATATATATATATATATATATATATATATATATATATATATATCGTCGCAAATGAATGTGAGTATAAGAATTCCTCTTACAAGTTTCCTTCTAACAAGTACCGTCTAAGGTAGATGTAGATATTTCGATGCTTTCGTGAACTCTTATAACCAGCTCCGCTAGAAGGTTTGTTTGATTAGTTTCAAATGAATGTCCTAGTTTCACTTAATAACCACGGCACGTGTCTCATTAACACGAGGGATTCTTACTTACAATCATTTGCGATTGCGTTAAAATTCGGAGCGATTGCTACTTGCGGTGTGTAAATGTCGAATCACATCGATTTGATGTGTCAACTTTACCCTAGCAGATGTAGTATCCACCTTCGGGTGTCCGGACGTACGAGTTCTCGTTGCCGAAATGTTTTCATCTATCTGTAAGATGTGGTTCAATTGTTTTCGACTGGTGGCGCATTTTCGATGGATGGATAATACTGATGAGCCCCAATAAGGGCGAAACAGTCTGTCTATCAATTTCCATAGATTGTGATAAACAAATTAACATTTCTAACAATTACCGTCTAAGATAGATGTAGATATTTCGATGCTTCGTGAACTCTTATAACCAGCTCCGCTAGAAGGTTTGTTTGATTAGTTTCAAATGAATGTCCTAGTTTCACTTTATATATATATATATATATATATATATATATATATATATATATATATGTATACATACATATATATATATATGTATATATATATATATATATATATATATATATATATTTATATATATATATATATATATATATATATATATATATATATATATCTATATATATATATATATATATATATATATATATATATATATATATATATTTATATATATATATATATATATATATATATATATATATATATATATATATATATATATATATATGTGTGTGTATGTATACAGTGTGGAATAGCCAAATGGAATAAATTCGATAACGAATAAATGACAGCGTGTTGGGAAAACGCTTAGACACGTCGATTTGTATTTTCAGATGCGCATTTTTTTCAAAAAAAAATTATTATATAGTGTGTGTCCTGTGACAGTGGCCGATACGAACTTTCTTATTTTAAATACAACCCCCTGTATATTATTAGTTTTTTGGATTCTTCAGAAAATTCTAGACATAATTCATGTACAATGTCTCATACTTCAACTGTTTCGGAAATATTAAGTGTTTTCAGATGTATTCCAAAATTAACATTTTTTTGCCCATTTTACTGCCCTAGGGCGGTAAAAATCATAACGCCCTAGGGCGGTAAAAATCATTTTAACGCCCTAGGGCGGTAAAAATAATTTTAACGTCCTAGGGCGGTAAAAACATTTCAACGCCCTAGGTCGCTAAAAATCATAACGCCCTAGAGCGGTAAAAATCATTTTAACGCCCTAGGCCGGTAAAAATCATTTGAACGCCCTAAGGCGGTAAAAATCATTTTAACGCCCTAGGGCGGTAAAAGTCATTTTAACGCCCTAGGGCGGTAAAAATCATTTTAGCGCTCTAGGGCGGTAAACATTATTTTTACGGCCTAGGGCGGTAAAGATCATTTTAGCGCCCTAGGGCGGTAAAAATCATAACGCCCTAGAGCGGTGAAAATCATTTTGACGCCCTAGGGCGGTAAAAATAATTTTAACGCCCATTACCTAATATTCAATTAGGTAATGAGAGACGGAGGTAAGAACGAAAGGAAACGACATAAAAAAGAGATAAAAATGAAATAATAATGTTACGTAAAGTCAATAATATAAAGACAGTAGGGGAATATAGTTAACATAGGTAATATAGCAACAAAATAAAGAACAAACAGGTTAGGCGTTGTCAAAATTCATACGATATCAAACAAACAGTCAAGTCAAGTATAATCATATGGATATTGTTCAAAAATATGAGTTCATTAGTTCATATTTCTATAGCAGAAATATAATAGTATAGGGATGGTGGAAAATGATAACAAGGAAAAATACTATGACTAGGGAGCATCTTAATAGGAAGTATGGATGACATATACTAATAAATGCTAACAAAAATGAAAGAACATAACGTTCAATACGATTTCCAACCCAATCAGTACCCAAAAGCATAAATACTATTCATTAATTCAAGTTTCATTCACAGGAATGTCGATTCTACATAGAAAAAATAACAAAAAAGGAAGAATATAGAAATGACCACGAACAACAGTTTGCAGAACGGAACTATCAAGAAGGAGGGAAGAATATAAACAATAAAAAAGGAGAATTAGAGGCAGCAGTACAGGATGTCCCATATAGGGTACTTAGAAATGGTAACTCGGTAATCCTAGAAGAAAGGGGGTAGCGGAACTCGCATCACAGTGCTACTAAGTCGTAAAACAGAAGAAGCCAACAGGTAATACAGTGTGGAACAGCCAAATGGAATAAATTCGATAACGAATAAATGAGATCGTGTTGAGAAAAACGCTTGGACACGTCGATTTGTATTCTCAGATGCGCATTTTTTTCAAAATAAAATAATTATATAGGGTGTGTCATGTGACAGTGGCCGATACCAACTTTCTTATTCTAAATACAACACCCTGTATATTATTAGTTTTTGGATTCTTCAGAAAATTCTAGACATAATTCATGTACAATGTCCCATACCTATCTTCAACTGTTTCGGAAATATTAAGTGTTTTCAGATGTATTACAAACGTTAGAAGACATTTCTATACCAGATTAGCATGTTGCCAAGACGTTCGCGGCGAACAATTTGAACATCTCTTACATTGAAATTAATGTTTTTTTGTTTTTTTTACATTATTTGTGAAATAAAATAATTTTCTTTTTTTAATGTTAATTTTTGTAATACATCTGAAAACACTTAATATTTCCGAAACAGTTGAAGTATGGGACATTGTACATGAATTATGTCTAGAATTTTCTGAAGAATCCAAAAAACTAATAATATACAGGGGGTTGTATTTAAAATAAGAAAGTTCGTATCGGCCACTGTCACATGACACACCCTATATAATAATTTTTTTTTGAAAAAAATGCCCATCTGAAAATACAAATCGACGTGGCTAAGCGTTTTCCCAACACGCTCTCATTTATTCGTTATCGAATTTATTCCATTTGGCTGTTCCACAGTGTATGTATATAACAGTACATTTTAGCAACATCAGCGGTCTCCGTCTGACCAAATGAGTTGAAATTTCGTGCCCGTGGTTGTTCTTAAGAGGTTTTCCAGGCTTTGTGTACGTCCCTCCACAGCTTCCGCTGATTGAGTTAGACGTTAGAGGGTTGAAATTTCATACCTTGTTTGAATTTATGTTAGGAAAATGCCCGTTACGAGTTTCCATTGATATCTTCGTCCGTATTCAGCATGTTGAAGTTTCAAACATTTTCGTGGATGTCGAGCATTGCACATCTACACTCATATTCCAAATGGAGCTAGAAGGCTGAAAATTTGTCTATTAATTTGATTGAAGATAGGGGGTGCTATTTGGCAGTTTGATATGTTTGTTTCACTGCTGCAAATTTCATGGGTTTTTGCAGGATTTCAGCCTCTTTGTATTTCTTCAAATCACTCCACATTGACTTAGGCAGGGGTGCTCAAACGGTCGATCGCGGAACCTTTCAGAGTCGATCGCGAGGGCGAGGTAACACCGCCAAACACCCCCCTTCCCCCTGATAACGTGTCAGCACAGTGTTTTGAAGTGCAAAATTAATCATATTCTTGCAAATGTATTTGTTTCTTTTTTAGTAACGGAACTAAATACCAAGAAGGAATGGAGCATAGAATCCATTCGAGCACTAGAGAAGAATACCATAATATGGTATACGGACGGGTCTAAAACTCCCGAAGGAACTGGAGAAGGAGTCGTTGGGCCTAGTACCAAATACTCAGAACCCATGGGCCAGTTCCCCAGTATTTTTCAAGCGGAAATTCACGCCATAGAAAGGTGCATTCAGTTCAACCTCGATAGGAAATATCGGAACAAGGAAATTGCGATCCTCTCCGATAGCCAAGCAGCCATCAAAGCGTTGAGCTCTTATAACATCAACTCAAAGATGGTTTGTGAATGCCTAGACAAACTAAACGATCTGGGCAGGAACAGCAAAGTGATACTCCTCTGGGTGCCGGGGCACGCCGGAGTGAAGGGTAATGAACAAGCAGACACCCTGGCACGAAAGGGTGCGTCAACGCCACTGATCGGGCCAGAACCTTTCTGCGGACTTGGAAAATCTTACTTCCAAGAAGAACTCAATAAAGCTGATGGAGCAATGAGAGCAACATACTGGCAAAGACTTCCAGGACTGAGGCAGGCCAAAGATCTTCTCGGAAAGTTCAACCGAGCAAGATCGAAGACACTGATTAACCTCAGCAAAACTAGTCTAAAGACAATAACAGGATTTCTTACGGGGCATTGCAGACTCAAAGAACACCTAAGGAAGCTAGGTTTAGAGGGGGACAGCACCTGCAGATTCTGCAAGGAACGTCCAGAAACACCCCACCATATACTGATGGAGTGCTATGCTGTGCACCATGAAAGACTTAACACACTGGGATCATACCAGCTGACTGTAGAAGAAATACCACCAATCCCCAAATTCCTTAAGGTATTGAGGCTTGAGGGGCTGCTGTAAAACGAGAACACATCGAGAAGCAGAAGAAGATGGGGCACAATAGATCTAATAAGGTCGCAGCGCATCGGTCACCATCCGCACTCACCAATACCAATACCAATAGTAACATTAAGTTGGTCGATCGCTTTTCACCTAAATATTTTGTGGTAGATCGCCAGCACTCCAAGTCTGAGTACCCCTGACTTAGTGTGTTAAGAATTTATATATAAGAAATTAGAAATTATTGAATGACCGTGTTTAATTTTATATATTTCTTACTTTCATCATTCTGCTCTTCAAAGCAAATTAATTCATTAAAAGGACCACGTTCGTATAAAAGCACATAAAAAAATTTGAATACATCACACAACACAGCACATGATAAAGATGGGCAATCAAATTCAATACACAGAGTACCTATACAATAATAAAATTCAAAATAGAATTGTTTTCTACGTTAAGTTATGTTGAAATATTCTTCCAAAGTATTGAATAAGCTGCCCCTTAGAAGTTTTAACTGCGTTTATTTGTTTTTGAAATGGTTCATTTGATCTTTCATGTCCTCAGGAATTTTATTACATATTCGTATTCCAATGTTGAGATGATAGTTCTGGGTGAATTTCATTAATTTTGTGGGATATTTAGAAGATTCTGATTGCGAGTGAAATAGTCATGAATGTTTTTGCGACAAAGCACATACTTTTTCCATTTTTGAAGTTTTCTGAATAGAGAAATTATATATATATATATATATATATATATATATCTATATATTTATATATATATATATATATTTTTATATATATTTATATATATATTATATATATATATATAGATATAAATATAAATATATATATATATATATATATATATATATATATATAAATATATATATATATATATATATATATATATATATATATATATCTCTATATATATATACATATGCATATATATTCAATTTTATACAGGGGCGTTGAAATTTCATTAAATTTATTTTTTGTTAGGTCAGAAATTAGTCAATTGGAATAACCAATGAAAAGAGTAACGACATGAATGTTATTCAATATAAGATCAGAAATCTACAAAATATGAGGTCGAACTAGTCAACAAAAAGACGTAAATTTGAAATAGACTTAGTGCTAACTGAAACATAAAGAAAAGGCAGTCATCATTCACCCAAATTATAATTTACCTACACACAGATTTACAAATACACCAAAGAATAAAATAGAAATCTATTAACTTTTTTCCATCTCAATTTTTGTATATATTTTTATATACATATATATATATATATATATATATATATATATATATATATATATATATATATATATATATATATATATATATATATATATATATATATATATATATATATATATATATATATATATATATATATATATATATATATATATATATATATATATATATATATATATATATATATATATATATATATATAGAATTCAGTTTGTTGGAAATTTTTCAGGTAATAGAAGACTTCGGTTTGTTATTTCGTCTATACTTAAAATGACAGTACATAACAGACAATGAGTTTTATAGACATAACAAGACAGGACGATCTTTGATTTTAAATAAAACTAACGGAAGAAGGAGGTAAATAATCTTTCTAAACGTATAGACGAAATATTACCTGAAAAATTTCCAACAAATTGAAACATTTATATATATATATATATATATATATATATATATATAAATATTTATATATATATATATATATATATATATATATATATATATATATATATATATATATATATAAATTTATATATATATATATATATATATATATATATATATATATATATATATATCGAAACAAATGAGAATGATTAGAGAAATTAAGCAGAAGTCTAGAGTATTCAAAGTCGTGAGACTAAAAATCTTGAAGTTTTCTTGAACTGACTGATTAAAATTCACTTCTTTGTGGAATTCATTACCCCAGAAACCCCATATTGAGTACTAATTAAAATACAAGCTTTCGCAAACCCCTCTATCTCTCCCTCTGCTCCTCAGTTGGTGATGTCTTCGAACTCTCTGCGAGAATATGGCGGCGAAGGTCTGTAAATCAAATTTCGCCGCTCGCGCTTTCCCATTTCCGCGCCATTGTAATGGTGTGGTAGACATTAACATTTATCTGTTGAAATTGCGGAAACCAATTTTCCTTTGAATGCAGCTACTGATTTGAATTTAACACTTCAAACTTGCTTATTTTCGAAGATCACAAGGAGCTTGATCTTCTTGAGATAATTTTGTGAAAATGATTGACTATTGAAATATTTTGACTCGTTATTAATGCATTATTCATTATTTTTTCAAAAAAGTACTTATTACAGTGAAATACTTCTTAAATTGAACTTTTTGTCACAATGATATATAATTAATTAACCACAAAATGAACAGTTTTACAAAAATTAAATTTTGATGTTCCCTTCTTATAATTATCTGAGCAGTTCACAGATACCTACAACTACGAATTACATTGGCACTTACTAAATGAACGTAGCTGATGATGAGTAAACAAATAAAAATTTTATATATATACATATATAGATGAAAATCAATTAATCACAAGTTTGAGAAATGAAACTCTGAGCTGAACGATTTTCACATATAATATAGCAGTCAATAAAGGGTATGATACAAACATTATAGACAAAATAATAAGAAAGAAAAATCATAAAATGGCAATTTCACCAATATTCCCATCGATAAAACCAGAAAGAATTGAAAATTAGTTATAAGTTTATAAAGAAATAAAAAACTAACTTTTCAGAGGTTAAAATAGAAATCTATTGAGTAAACGCGTTTCGTCATAACATTGACTTCATCTCGTACTAAACTATGGTATTACAAAACAATCTATTTATACGAAAATTGAATATAACAGAGGGGTACTTAGAGAAACTAAATAACAATAAGCAATTCATTCTGAGCTATTAGTAGGTACCTACATTGAACAGATTAAGGAGAGGAGAAGGGTTTACTTCAATCTGGTCGTTAACTAAATTTCCGGAATTTTTATATTTATTTATGTATAGGGATTCCCAACAGTTGGTTTTATGGAGACTATTTTCAAATTGTAATATATTATAATTGTGATTAAAGGTATGGTTTTCGTTGATGACGTCATTGTTTGCTACACTGGTACAGATAGATAATTGGATAATTTCATTACTTATATTAATTCCATACACCCTCGTATTAAATTTTCTCTAGAAACTGAAATGAATAATTCTGTTAATTACTTAGATTTAACCATCACCAGAAAAAGCAACAAACACGAATTTTCAATTTTTCATAAACCATCTCATACAGATATTACAATTCATAACACATCACTACACCCTTTTTCACATAAATTAGCGGCTTATCATAGTATGATTCATAGACTTTTCAAAATTCCGTTGTCCGAAGCTAATTTTCGGAAGGAATTGCATATAATTAAACAAATGGCAGTAAATAATGGTTATTTACCTAATATGATTGACAGCCTCATTCAGAGGAAACAATACAAAATGGCAATTTCAGAAATTTACCCACTTATATCCGAAAAAAGTAGAGTATTTAGCAGTTTAACATACTTGGGCAAAACTTCCGAAAACCTGAAATTGTTTTTTCAAAAACAAAATTTCAAAATTTCATATAAAACCAATGATAGCATTGGAAAATTGATTAAAAACAACAAATCAAAAATTCATAGAGATGAACGTACTGGTGTTTATAAACTCGACTGTAACGATTGTGAAAAATTCTATATAGGACGTACAATTAGAAATTTCAAAACTCGAATACACGAACACCAACGTAGCTATATTAAGCAGAAAACTGATTCTAATTATGCGTGTCATCTTATTCAAGAAAACCATACCTTTAATCACAATTATAATATATTACAATTTGAAAATAGTCTCCATAAAACCAACTGTTGGGAATCCCTATACATAATTAAATATAAAAATTCCGGGAATTTAGTTAACGACCAGATTGAAGTAAACCCTTCTCCTCTCCTTAATCTGTTCAATGTAGGTACCTACTAATAGCTCATAATGAATTGCTTATTGTTATTTAGTTTCTCTAAGTACCCCTCTGTTATATTCAATTTTCGTATAAATAGATTGTTTTGTAATACCATAGTTTAGTACGAGATGAAGTCAATGTTATGACGAAACGCGTTTACTCTATAGATTTTTATTTTAACCTGTGAAAAGTTAGTTTTTTATTTCTTTATAAAGTTATGAATATGAACTTTCACCAAGTAAATGCCAATTCCATTCAATAAAAATTAGTTAATCAAATTAAAGCTTCCGACAAACTGCAATCCTTTTTCTTTAATCTAGATTTTAATTTAGCATTCAGAACATGAAATAGTCTAGGAAAATACATTAAAAACAACAAGTCAAAAATGAATAAGCTCAGTAAATCGGAAATTTATAAACTCAAATGCGGAAATTGCTATAAAATATATGTAGGTCGGACCCACAGAAATTTCAAAAAAAGAATTACTGAACACAGGCGAAGTTACATAAATCATAACGAAGATGCAATATATCCTAGACCTTTAATAAAAGAGAAACATGACTTCAATTCGAATTTCGAAATTCTACATCTCCGAACAAAAAGTGAAAATTTAAATCTTATGGAAACTAAAAATTGATAGGAATAAAAATTCATAGAAGTTACTTAGGTAACAACTAATTGGATATGAACAGCTCACCCTTTCTTAAGCTTTTCAATGAATAAAGATAGTTTGTTCTAAGAATCCAAGAATGGATTTCTCAAATTTATAAATGTACTTTGCAAATCTTGCAATAGATATTTCAGTATTAGTTTGACATTCGCACCTGAAGAAGCTGTAGTGTCAGCGAAAGTCGTTGTGCAGCTGTTGCTTTATTATATGTGAAAATCGTCAAACTCAGAGTTTCGTTTCTGAAACATAAATATATATATATACCATAAAAACTGCCAACTTTGCCCACCAAAATCAGAATTTTTCAATATATCTTTTTTAATGAAATGCTAAAACACATTCTACATGAATATGGATAACAACCTAAATGATGGAAATGATTGTTGATCATCACTTTATTTATAGCATTTTCCATCTATTAGGAAAAAATATTAATTAGGGGTGGGCAAAGTTACCCGCCAATCTTATAACTTTACCCGGCTGTGAGGATTTCCTTTTGGAGACAATTTGGCAAACGTTAATCAAACTTTGCCCACCAATTAAGTTCATAAAAAGGTTTGGCATGAAGCAGACGTTGAAATTAGATTAAAAAACACAACATGTTAGAAAGTATTTTTATTTAACAGAGGTAAAATATATCAAAATCTTCCATTTTGTCGTCAAAATGGCAACAAAAATTTAACTTCTTCAAACTAAATATTATTCTATGAAGAATTAAGGGTTTTTTCTCAGTAATCTATCAGGTAGTTAATATAATCACATAGATACAATAAGATATCATATTTCAGTCTTTAAAATAATACAAATCCTTAAAGTTAAAAAAGGAACATCAACAATAATCAAAATAAATTATATGGTTGGAGGTTTTCGTTAAAAAAATAGTAGCTTCTCCTGCTTTCAGTAGGGGCTCTTTAGCGTTCTACAATATCAGGAAATGTCACGTCTGAAATGTCATTAATATTTGAAACTTTTTCCAGCCTTCCTAAGGAATTTCACAGTAAAATTGTCATCAATATGAGAGACTTCCAAAATTGTTCCTATAAAGTGCCTTATAGAGTTTTTTGTAGGAAATTGCACCACTGTTTATGTCCCAGGATCTAGTACTGTACCATCAAGTCATGATTTGCATTAAACCATGCAAATTATATAAGGAATATAAAAATTTCTTAGACCTGAAATGTCTGGCAACATTGCCCATATACTTTTGTTTACTAATATAATACCTTGGGCAGTGTAACCTAAAAACGATTACTGCATTGTGAGAATCACATATCAGCCTTCCCGCAATCTCAATTTCATTATCTTAAACGTAATAGACATTGAGCACTGATGCTTAGCTTTTCACCCTAAAAATACTAAAATTCATACAAAATTTCCTTACCTCATACATTCATAGCAACCCACCTACCAAGCGTTTTGGACGATAATAACGGAAAACAAGAACCTCGCTGGGCATAACAGCCAAGCGGTGTTGGTCAAAACGTTGCCAAATTTAAAATTATCCATGTTTTTTATAACGCCTACAGTGGGCAAAGTTGGAGCCCTTGGGCAAAGTTGGCAGGTTTTACGGTATATATATATATATATATATATATATATATATATATATATATATATATATATATATATATATATATATATATATATATATATATATATATATATATATATATATATATATATATAATATATATATATATATATATATATATATATATATATATATATATATATATATATATATATATATATATATATATATATATACATATATATATATATACATACACATATATATATATATATATATATATATATATATATATATATATATATATGCCATATATATATGCCATATGTTACTGATGTTTCTTCCAGTCTTGCTCGAATTTTCAGGTGTTTTGGTCACATAAAGATTGCCAATAGAACAGTTTCTACAATAAGTTTCATTTTTACTAAAGTTAATGATAAAACCCCTCAAATTCCCAATCACATTTAGTATATAACATTCCTTGCTCCAATTGTGATAAATTATATAAAAGTCAAACTTCTAGAGTCCTTAAGGATATGACTATCTCGCATAAGAGTGATTGTAGGACTGTAGGTGTCATCCTGAAAGAGGTGCATCGAGTGAACATGTGAATAATACAGGTCACATAATGAACTATAGTAACACCAAGATTTTGACGGAAGAGGGAAATTCTTCTGAAAGACTTTTTATGGAGATGGCTCAAATTTCTCAATCAGAAAATCGCTTAAATGAGAGAATAGATTAGAATCATCTCAGTGAAATTTATTCATATTTATTAGACTTTGACAAAACATCCATTCAAAGTAATTTTAGATAATTTTTGTAAGAGAGGTGTGTTTCGCTTTTTGAGTCATTTGTGATTTTGGCTAATTGATCTTTCAGCAAAGGCCAAATTGTTGACCGTTACTGTCATACTCCATATTAGAGTTTCTTTGATTGCTGTCTATATCTAGAGCTTTAAACACCAGAGGTAATTTATCGGTATTGTAGCAAAAAAAGCTTTTACTCTTTTTCTTGCAGCTCAATCTTTCGCGATTTTACTTATCCCTTCACAAGGAGCACTAGAGCTCGAAAAATATGAATATTTCAACATTTTAACAAATATCATTATCCGTTACAAGAAGATTTCGTTTGTCACCTAATATCGTTACATGATTTGTTCAATCCAATTGATATAGTTTATATTAAGGTTCTTGTCTAAACTCCATGTTAGTTAATACAACAACTTCTATTGATTTTCACTTCATACACACACACACACACACACATATATATATATATATATATATATATATATATATATATATATATATATATATATATATATATATATATATATATATATATATTTATGTTTATGATAAGGGATGTCGATCAAAAGTAAAGAAAGTCAATTTACTCTTTTTTATTCCATATGTCTAGCTTTCGAAACTAAGTTTGTTTCTTCTTCAGGACTGTCTGCAATTGGGAACATACAAAAGTTACAAAAATATATCTAAACTAATTTGAAATATTAACCTACAGAACGTGTTAAGAGTTTCCTTAATTTGGTTTCCTTTCATTTAAATATAAACTATATAGTAGTATAAAATTCAACACGATAACATAACCTAAAAATACAACACAAATGTCAAAGAACAAATACAATTTACACAGATATCAATTGTCAATCATGGAGTTAATAGAGATTGACAATTGATATCTGTGTAAATTGTATTTGTTCTTTGACATTTGTGTTTGATTTGGAGGTTATGGTATCGTGTTGAATTTTATACTACTATATAGTTTATATTTAAATGAAAGGAAACCAAAGGAAAGGAAACTCTTAACACGTTCTGTAGGTTAATATTTTAAATTAGTTTAGAAATATTTTTGTAACTTTTGTATGTTCCCAATTGCAGACAGTCCTGAAGAAGAAACAAACTTAATTTCGAAAGCTAGACATATGGAATAAAAAAAGAGTAAATTGACTTTCTTTACTTTTGATCGACATCCCTTATCATAAAAATAAAAACTCGAGTACGATCATTATCACAGTTCACTATATATATATATATATATATATATATATATATATATATATATATATATATATATATATATATATATATATACAGTAGTCCTAGTGAAATTGTCTGCTTTTTCAGCCATTTGATCTAATGTGTATAAAAAATGTGTATCCTCCCAGTTCATATTTCAAATTCACTCACGTGTATTTGAGAGAGAAATAGTTACCTTGAGGGTTTGGATTTTTAATTGGTTTCAATCAGAAAGTTAATTGGTTCAAAAGTTTAAATGAAATTTTTTAAGGCTGGCTGAGATTAATTAGCTAGTCATAAGTTCAGGAAATATGGAATTGAAGTTACTGGACCTCCACAAGTTTTCACATTTAGCTAGTAATTTGAAGAAATAAAGCAAAGTAATTGGGCAAAATGAATAACGCATCGGGGGTTAACATTCAGGATGAAGTTTTTGTGCTCATCAGTTCAATGAAAGAAACAATGAAAATACATTGTTGTTCATATAATAATAATATATAATATAACAGACCTCCAAGTATTGTTTTTTATCTCAAGGGACCTACAGTTTAACGCCGGTTCCGTACGGCCAATGGGATTGAATCTGAGTGATTACACAACAGTTTATCATAGTTAGAACCTCTGAA
This sequence comes from Cynegetis impunctata, assembly GCA_030704885.1. NCBI lineage: Eukaryota > Metazoa > Arthropoda > Insecta > Coleoptera > Coccinellidae > Cynegetis > Cynegetis impunctata. The sequence continues at coordinate 134,520 of JARQZK010002321.1, read as the reverse complement.
TTAAATCTACATATATTAAAACAATGGTTAAAAATAACAATTTACACATTTATTATAAGAAATAATGCATGACGCACGTTTCGGTGGAACTTCACCTTCTTCAGATGCTAATGGCAAACTAACTATGATTATCTGTTATATCGAAAACAAGAAATGACAAATTATGTAGAAGGGGTAAATACAAAGATGGTTAAAAATAATTATTAGAAAAGGAAAACCCAATTCTGAACTGGTAGTCAGGTAGTTCGGTAATTTTGAAAAGATTAAGAAGGGGGCTTGAAGTATGATCGATTTGGCTATTCAATAGGAGACCGGAATGCTTGTATTTATTTATATGTAATGATTCTAAAAAATTAAGTTTAATTTCCTCACTTTCAGTATTTAATATTTTAAAATCGAAATTGAATGTGTGATTTTCTTGGATTAAATGGTTTGCATAATGTGAATCCGACTTCTGATTAACAAAGCTACGTTTGTGTTCTGAAATTCTAGTTTGAAAACTTCTGAAAGTTCTACCAATGTAAAACTTATCACAATCGCCACAATTAATTTTATAAACTCCTGATTTATTATCTTTATGAACTTTGGATTTATTATTTTTTATATGATTTCCTAAATTATTACCGGTACGATAAGCAATGTTAATGTTGTGCTTAGATAAGAGAGATTTAAGTTTTCTACTTGAATTTCCGATGAAAGTGAGGCTGTTGTATTTGATATTATTTTTAGTAAGGGGGTACATCTGGTTAATCGCATGTTTGAAAAACGTTTTATCTATCATATTGTCTATAATATTGGGATCACAATTATTATTAACGGCAATTTGTTTAATTATATTTTTCTCGATGTTAAAATTGGCATTTGAAAGTGGAATATTTACTAAACGATGTACCATACTATTGAAAGCTGCCATTTTTCGCAAACCATCGCACACTGATAGCGTCATACATAGTACTTCCCTACATCCTTTCCAACACAAAATGGCAGCTTTCAATAGTAGGGTACATCGTTTAGTAAATATTCCACTTTCAAATGCCAATTTTAACATCGAGAAAAATATAATTAAACAAATTGCCGTAAATAATAATTATGATCCCAATATTATAGACAATATGATAGATAAAAAGTTTTTCAAAAATGCGATTAACCAGGTGTACCCCCTTACTAAAAATAATATCAAATACAACAGCCTCACTTTCATCGGAAATTCAAGTAGAAAACTTAAATCTCTTTTATCTAAGCACAACATTAACATTGCTTATCGTACCGGTAATGATTTAGGAAATCATATAAAAAGTAATAAATCCTAAGTTCATAAAGATAATAAATCAGGAGTTTATAAAATCAATTGTGGCGATTGTGATAAGTTTTACATTGGTAGAACTTTCAGAAGTTTTCAAACTAGAATTTCAGAACACAAACGTAGCTTTGTTAATCAGAAGTCGGATTCACATTATGCAAACCATTTAATCCAAGAAAATCACACATTCAATTTCGATTTTAAAATATTAAATACTGAAAGTACGGGAATTAAACTTAATATTTTAGAATCATTACAGATAAATAAATACAAGCATTTCGGTCTCCTATTGAATAGCCAAATCGATCATACCTCAAGCCCCCTTCTTAATCTTTTCAAAATTACCGAACCACCTGACTAGCAGTTCAGAATTGGTTTTCCCTTTTCTAATAATTATTTGTAACCATCTTTGTATTTACCCCATCCACATAATTTGTCATTTCTTGTTTTCGATATAACAGAGAATCATAGTTAGTTTGCCATTAGCATCTGAAGATGGTGAAGTTCCACCGAAACGTGCGTCATGCGTTATTTCTTATAATAAATGTGTAAATTGTTATTTTTAACCATTGTTTTAATATGTTTATCAATTTACACCAAGTATCGGCCCAATCAATCCAAAATTTAAATTTACATACACAACACCAAGCAAGGTGGAATTCGAACCCACAATCCTCGGTTTACAAGCGATACACCTTACCGCTGGGCTATCGAGGCCTCTGAAATTAGAAGTACTTACTATCATTCGGTTGGTCTATTTTGAAGAAAAGTTTCCAATTTTTTCGACGAAACAACGTTATCTCAAAATAACAATAAACATAATAAAATAAAACATTGGAATTCTATTATTCTTGAAAATTGGTTAGAAATTGTGGCAATCAAGCCACGTATTTTATTTTAATATATTAGTTTTATTGCCAATAACTCATCCAACGTTTCTTTCACGGGATTGAATCTCGTTTTGTGTTTAGGATACGGGTGGGAAAGAATTATTGCAGGTACCTAAATAGACAAGATGAACATATTTGAAGAAGGGCTAATTGAGTGAGTTTCCCAAATTGGTACAATACAATGTTCTTAGAAAAGTCGTTATTGTTTGAATACACTAAATATAGGAGAAGATATCAAGTCAATCTGGTTTTTCAGCAAGATATCTATTGCATTATGATTGAGTTTGAAAATTTCTAATGATTCTGAGTAAGTAAGTTTGGTTCCTTTCGGTAATTTGTGCATGATTTGAAAATTATCTATTTGTGGAAATGGGTGGTAGTTTTCACGGAAATGATTTGAGAACGTTGAATCCGTTTTATTTAAAAAAAAAAAAGATTGTTGGTGTTCTTTAAATCTTGCCTTGAACGATCGACCAATCTGTCCCATATACACTCCTTTACATACAGGACAAGTCAACTTATAAACTCCTGAACTTTCAAATTTTGAAGTGATATATTTGGCATTGAATAAAAATCCTGAGAGTTTTGTCTTAGGTTTGAAAGCAATTTTACTATTACAATGAATGTTTATGGGAACATTCCCATAAACATTCAGCTTTCAATTCAATGATCCACAGAGCGTGTTCAATTCCATTATCCGTAACAAATTTAGCAAAAGAAATTTCGACTATAAGAATAGTTGCTTCAAATAATGGTTTTCATACAAGTTTGATAGATAAAATGATATACGTACAAGAAACGTAGTCAACAAGCGTACAACAGCATTTATCCTCAATCGAAAGTAGAAAAATCGGAAAAATTCACATCTTTAACATATTTTGGTCCTCTAACAGAAAAAGTTGCTAATGTCATACCTAAATGTAATATTAAAATTGCTTTCAAACCTAAGACAAAACTCTCAGGATTTTTATTCAAAGCCAAAGATATCACTTCAAAATTTGAAAGTTCAGGAGTTTATAAGTTGATTTGTCATGTATGTAAAGGAGTGTACATAGGTCAGACTGGTCGATCGTTCAAGGCAAGATTTAAAGAACACCAACAATCGTTTTTTGAAGATAAAACGAATTCAACGTGTTCAAATCATTGCCGTGAAAACAAAAATAGATAAATTTCCAATCCTGCACAAATTACCGAAAGGAACCTAACTTACTTAGAATCATTAGAAATTTTTAAACTCAATCATAATGCAAAAGATATCTTGCTGAACGACCAGATTGACTTGATATATTCTCCTATATTTAGTGTATTCAAACAATAACGACTTTGCTAAGAACATTGTATTGTACCAGTTTGGGAAATTCACTCGATTAGCCATTCTTGAAATATGTTCCTCTTGTCTATTTAGGTACCTGCAATAATTCTTTCCCACCCGTAAGCGCAAATCTATAATTATGTATTCAGTTCTTAACTCAATCTGCCCGATGATGGTCTACTGACCGAAATTGCAAATAAACCTAGTAAATTCAAATTTAGTTTTTGTTCATCACTATATGTATATATATATATATATATATATATATATATATATATTATATATATAATATATATATATATATATTATATATATAATATTATTATTATTATTATTATTATTATTGATTATTATTACAAAGTTGAGATGTTAAGGTATAACTATAAACTCAAAAAATATAAACATTAAAATTGAAACTAAGAAAGAATCTTCGAGAAGTGTTTACAAACATATAAACTGAGTAACAAATCAAAATGAGCTGTAATTGAAACTAAATTTACTTTATTTATTATTTATTAACGATGAAGTTCAGACCATCTATCCAGAGAAGTTTCTTGAAGGAATTCACCGTTTGCAGATAACACAATCTCAGAGAAGAACCGATTCCAGATTTCGAAGACTCTGTTGGGGAGAAAGTTGCTCCTCACTGTTGTCCTGAAGTTCTCTTTGGCCAGCTTGTAGCAGTGTCCTCTCAATGCCCGATTCTGATTGAGTGGAAAGAGGTACGCCATGTCTGCACCGAAGAGAGAGTGAAGCGCTCTATATGTGATTATCAAGTCACCTCTCAATCTGCGTTCCGAAAAAGAAGGCAACTGAAACAACCGCAGCCTAGTCTGATAGTCCGGGCGAATTCTGCCAAACGGAATACGTGTGCTCCAGCGCTGCACGGATTCTAAGAGTTCCTGATCTCTGTTTAGATTTGCCCACCATACTGGGCCCGCATACTCAAGAATAGGTCGCACGTAAGTTGTGTAAAGGGTCCTGCATGTTTCAATATCACATCCAGCGAAAGTTTTGGATAATAGATAAGTAAATTTTTTTGCCCTGGATACAGCAACTGAAATGTGGGTTGACCAATTTAAGTTCTCAGTGACTGTAACACCCAGGTCACAATGTTGCGAGACACTAGCCAGCCTCTGTTGGTCGATGAAGGAAGCAATCTTAGGATTTCCCTTACCAATATGAAGCACACAACACTTATCGATATTGAGAGGCAACAACCACTCCTCGCACCACTTGGATAAATTATCAAGGTCATTTTGGAGGTGTCCTGTATTGACTAGTGGACAGTTACTGAGTTTCGTGTCATCCGCGAACATTGCACAGCTGGATTTAAAAATACGCGGGAGCTCAGAAGTGTACAACAAAAACAAGATGGGACCCAGTACCGAGCCCTGGGGAACACCACTACGGACCCTTATATCGGAAGAGGAGAAACAGTCACCGACCCTAACTCGAAACGTACGGAATGACAAAAATGATTTAATCCAAGAAAGCAGATGACCTCTCACTCCCAGGAACTCAAGTTTCCACAGGAGTCGGCGATGGGGAACACGATCAAACGCTCGTGCAAAATCGAGGTACACAACATCTACCGGAGTGCCAGAATCAACACATCTAGTCCAATCGTCAACACAGGAGAGAAGATTTGTGATGGTGGACCTACCTGGAAGAAACCCATGTTGCTCTTTCGGAATTAAGTTATTTTGATACGCAAACTCTAACAGCTTATCACTAATAATTCTCTCTTGCAGCTTCCAGACATTTGATGTCAAGCTTACTGGTCTGTAGTTACTAGCAGACAGCTTATCGCCTTTCTTGAAAATGGGAGTAACAGAAGCTGACAACCAATCTTGAGGGAGAGAGGAAGAGTTGAAAGAATAAGAGAATATAAAAGCAAGTGGCTTGGCTAAGGCTTCAGCGCAGAAATGTAGCAGCTGTGAAGAAATACCATCTCGACCAGGGGCGGAATGCTTATTTATCTTCGAAAGGTAACCCACAACCAGCTCTTCACTCATCTCGATGCTCCTTATTTCATCGACAGTACGTGGAAAAGTGGGATCACAAATGAGATTGTCCGGTTCCGATACAAAAGCGGCCGCAAATGTCCCGGCCATCATATCAGCTACCTGGGTAAGTGTCTCGCAAGGCTCTCCAGAGGAGTTATGAACGAGGGGTATCCCCACCTTGCTATTCAATGAGGAACGAAGATACTTGTACAGTTTTTTCTTATTCTTGGAACAGACCAAATCATGTTCAAACTTTTTCCTGGCATGTTGAATAGTTGATGAGACGGTGTTGGAATATACTCGATGATTGCGATAGTCTTCAAGTGAACGGCTGCGTAAGTAACGTTGCCACAGAGATTTCTTACGACGAATCATACGCAATGTGGACTGTTTTATCTATGGTTTCAAAGGATTGAATTTTTCGACTGAAAGGGTAGTACAAGCGGCCTCCGCATCCTTAATAATATATATATATATATATATATATATATATATATATATATATATATATATATTATATATATATATATATATTATATAATATATATATATATATATATATATATATATATATATATATATATATATAAGACATCAAAATAAGTATCGTGCTCCAAGAGAGCGAAAATGGATTTAAAACTACTCCCACACCTATCCGTTGACATTCGATACAGTGCAACAGTATTATCTCCTAGAAAAATACGACTTAAAATGAAATAACTTACAGGTGCATAGCTACATGCGTCTATGAAATACCTTAGCAAAAACTTCGTGTGGAAAATTTATACTAAATCATGTCTGAGTGAAATATCCAAGAAATTAAGAGGAATAACCATAACCTCGAAAACAAATTTACAATACAACAATAAATTTATTGGAATGACAAGCAGTTTGCCAGTAGACATTTTAATTACAGCACCCCTTGCTGTGCAGGTAAGGCAACGCTTCTTGTCGACACAAGTTGCTTGGGATTCAGAAACAAATAAAGTTTCAGTGGCGTTACGTGAGAATATTGAAGCTCTGAGTTTTTTTTTTAAGATTTAGAGATACGAATAAGGAATACAACTCAAACTAAGTATATAAGCTCCCGTGACAGGGCAAATTTACTAGTAAACCACAATGCTGAAAAAATGAATTCACAAATATATATTAAAGATATATATATATATATATATATATATATATATATATATATATATATATATATATATATATATATATATATATTTATATATATTTATATTTATATATATATATCAATATATATATATATATATAATATATATTATATATATATATATATATATATATATATATATATATATATATCTATCTATATATATATATATATATATATATATATATATATATATATATATATCTATATATATATTATATATATATATATATTATATATATATATATATATATATATATATATATATATATATATATATCTATATATATATATATATATATATATATATATATATATATATATATATATATATATATATATATATATATTAAGCCAGCGCGGAGCCTGTTGCAAATTCGCTTAGTTGCTTAAGGTTCTCAAGTTTATGATATTAAACTCAGATTAGAGAATAAAAATGAAAATGTGTTTGCGAGACAACCCGGAGCGGCTTTAAAGGAACACGTAAATATCTGTGTGCGTGTAATGATACCAGTTTTAGAAATAAACTTCCTATATTTTTTCATTACTTTTACAAATCAAATTGGTTGGCTTTTTTTAAACTTTGGTAATAAAATATTTCAAACGTATATTATTTTAAATATTCATTAGGTACAATCAAAGTTACAAACGAACATTCAAATTCAAATTTATATTCATGTAAATGAATGACATCCTTGCTACTTGTGAAAGAGCTATTTGAGCAAATTTGCCTACGGTCAGTTAGCTGATTGGGGTTGAGCCACGAGAACTGACAAGAAACTTTGGCCCTTTTTTTTTCATTCGCCAGGGGGTCACAAGTGTTGGTGTTACAATAATATGGTGGAATGTAAACTGATGCAACTAAAATACAATGCTAGACTAAAAATGTGAATCAAACATACACTTCAGCAACCTCATTCTGGACTAGTTTTTAATTTTGCCGTTTAGTATTCAAATATCGAAAACTAGTTTCTAAAACAGTACCTACTCAAGATTATTCAAAGACCCGAACAACTCGAAAGACTCGAACTCAAAACAATTTTTCTCAAGAATGGCTCACATCTGAAGAGCTTTTAACAGGTTTTTACGTTGTGCAAAATATACAAGTAGGTACATTTAATTCTAATAGTTTGATAGTCAATAGAATCCTATTTGATTTGTTCGGTTTTACGACTAACTCGACAATATCAGGGAATGTCCGTGTTAGTTTTGCAGTGCTACCAACTTGCGTGTAGTGCAGTGCAAGTAGTACAAACATATAACTTGTGCAGGCAGCGCTCAATTTTTAGAAATGTGGTACCACTTTAAATTATTGTTGTAGATTTTGACATCAACGTTTCTCGTAGTACTATACAACCTATACCTACGATTTAACGTGGCGAAGTCGAGTTTTAGATTTTCAGATGGAAGTGCCTAAGCGCTTCGCGTTTAAGGCATGCAAGATATTTTTCGCTTATCTTAACTTATTTCTTTTACTGTCAGACAGGCGTTGGAGCGCGCGGCCCCCCAATTCGAGGGGCCCGTAGCATTTGCTACTCTTGCTACGTGGCTAAGAGTCTGAAACACGTGCCAACAGCTGCTTCCATTTCTTCCATGATGTATATTATCATATATATATATATATATATATATATATATATATATATATATATATATATATATATATATATATATATATATACATATATATATATATATATATATATATATATATATATATACATATATATATATGTATATATATATATATATGTATATGTTCAGAAAGATTTCCGCGGTCGGAAGTATTTGAAAAACTTGGTTCACGGAATGAACCGCGTGAAAGATTTGAAAATTCGAATCGTGGAGTAGGCAGATTGAGGCCACGATTCTGAATTATTTCCCTTCTAATTCTCCTGAAGATGGCTTCGCAAAAGGAGCCGAAACGTCGAGATTTTTCAATCTTTCACGCGGTTCATTCCGTGAACCAAGTTTTTTATATATGTATATATATCTATATATATATATATATATATATATATATATATATATATATATATATATATGGCAAATGTGATTTTGCCGAAACGTCGAGCAGACTTCAACGAAGACGAAGCCCGTACGCGGATACAAACCCGGGAAACCAGACAACCATATATATATATATATATATATATATATATATATATATATATATATATATATATATATATATATATATATATATATATATAAATTAATATAAATATATATATATATATATATATATATATAAAAACTTTTTGAAAAAATTGAAATTTCTTTGACATTTATTGATTTGAAAAAATTTGAATAGAAAAACACTACTATGTCTCACTAAAATTTTTTTCGGCTGTGGCCGTTCTTTGTTATTTATTACGTGCTACTCAGTTCAATATTAACATTCAAATCTGTTATTATTAGATGGTCAGGGAAACCACAGAAACCTTTACCCACGTAATGTTCGAAATAGGTTCAAATTATTTTGATTTTGACAAGTCAAAGAATAGGGTACTATTTATCTTGTTTTCAAAAATTTCTCATTGCGGCTGTGGCCGTCTTCAGTTATTAATTACGTGCTATTTAGTCCAATATCAACAGACAGGTCTGTTGATATTAGATGGGAAGGGAACCACAGAAACCTTCACCCACGTAATGTACAAAATAGGTTTAAAATATTTGATTGTTATCTTTAAAAAGACATTACTTGTAATTTTGGAGATCACATGTTCTAGACTATACTTTTTTTTAGAAAAATTGAAAATTCTAGATGTTTAGATTTTGTCTAAGAAGATGAGTTGTTACGGTTAGAGTTTGTTTGTTTTGATTTATGTTGTTTCTTAGAAAAATTAAAGAATTAAATCTGCGTATATTGAACTCAAATGTTTGATATCTGTTCTATCATTTACGACTTTATTTAAATTTTTTTGAATATGTAACATTTCTGAAATTTCTCTGCGTTTTTGATCTTTTTCTATTTCTAAAAGTTTCGTGCTATTAAAGTTGAAAGTATGATTCTCATTGTTTTTATGTTTCATTAGTGCTGGTATATTTGTGTGCTTTTATTCTTTCTTCTAAATTTTGAAAAGTTTGTCCTATATATGATTTATTACAATTATTACAGGGTATACTATAAACAACATGAGATTTTTGCAGAAGAGGTGTTTTACTTTTTAATTTAGAATATATTTGTTTTATTTGATTTTGTGCGAAGTGGGCTACTTTAGTATCGTATGGATTTAAAATTTCTGAAATTTTATTACTTAAATCAGGAATATATGGAAGAGGAATATATTGTTTGTTAATATTTTCTTTTTTTGATGTTTCTTATGTGTTGTAAAGTTTATGAATTCCATTTTTAGTGATTTTCTGTATAATTTTTATTGGGTAATCGTTTTTTATGAGTAATTCATGGACATCTTGTAATGTTTCATGTCTGTGTGTAGGTGAAGTAAGTTTAAGTGCTTTGTCTATATATCCGATTATTAAACTCTTTTTTGTGACAAATGATGTGTACTATTGTAGTTCAATGTTCTTTGTGAAAAAATTTCTTTTTTAAGCCATTTTGTGATAATTTCATTGTTTTTGTGTATGAGAGTAATATCAAGAAAATTTAATGTATTGTTTGTTTCTTTTTCTAGAGTAAATTGTAATTTTCTATTAAAGTCGTTGAGTTTTTTGAGAATATCATCAATAAAATCTTCTGATGTTTTGATAAAGCCACGATTGTCGTGGCGAAACGTCAACTTTTTAATAAAATCCAGTTTTTCGAGATTCAACAAGCCTGTTATTGCTAATAATTATCAAAAGATTATATATATATATATATATATATATATATATATATATATATATATATATATATATATATATATATATATATAGATTTAACATCTTCAGTAACATCTACGTTTTAAGAGTATGCAACCAACTATCACACAACGTTTATTTTTTCTAGAATAGTTGTAATTTTGAACATAGTCTCAATTAGATGTAATGTCTCTTTGAAGACATATGATTTAATCAAATAACTGGGAACCTGTTTTGTACATTACGTGGGTAAGGGTTTCTGTGGTTTCCCGGGCCATCTAATATTAACAGACCTGACTGCTGATATTAGACTGAATAGCACGTAATTATTAACTGAAGACTACAGCCGCAAGAGATTTGATGAAAACAGGGTAATTTTCTATATCATGTAGGCAAAACCAGGCAAGCATTTAATATCTTATACTCACTACCTTTACCATAGATATCTATAATTTCAACCATAACAACAATGACAATATAACATAGCACAAGAAGTCTCGATTATGTGGTAAAATTCTCATTCAAATTCATTTCTTGCTCATTGTAGGTACATTTTTGACAATTTTCTTTCATCATTATTTCACAAATTTTCATTTTATATTTCGTATATTATCTATCCATCAACCTATCCATGTCTTCAACACAAAGAAACTAAATTCTGGGAATTTCGTATTCCATATGAGATTTTCATAACAAATATCTTTTATATTTCTCGTGTGTCTTATTTATCCGAACAGTCACCGAAAAATTCATAAATCGTTGTACGTTAAAGTTTTTTATAATTTTTCATTTCAACTTTCTAGATATATTCTGCTAAAGAAATTATATAAATAAAGTTTCTGTTCAACTACACGTCCGAAATAAGAATGATCTGTTTGGACATAAAACGATACATATGATATGATCTATTGAAGGTTTGGGTGTATCAAAACACGCTTGTATAAGTGGCATTAATTAAAGGTCAGCCTCTTATACAGTATCTTTCAGTTTTTGGACTTAGGGGGTCATCAGAAGCAATTAAAATTATTCCGTTAAACATTTTTGAAAGGAAGGAAATATTTACGAATTTTGTTCACAAAATTATTGGATTTTATAAACAAACATTGAATAAGTATTATGAAAATATGGGGCTTTCATAAAAATTAATAATGCACACAGTGAAAGTACCTAATTTTTATTACGAACGCTGATAGTTCCCACCTGCTGAAACTTCATTCTCCTTTGTTAGAAACAGAAGCCTTTGTGTTGATATCTAATATTGAATGCATCTTTTTGAGGACCAACTTTAATATTTGATATTATATATCTAATGAAAACTTTTATTACAGTCAACTAGTTGATATGAATAAACAGTTTTTCATAATGTCCCCTTTATAAATCAATGGATTAATATTACACCAAGGTAGGATGGCAGAGGCTTTGTAGTACATTATGTTCAAGAACAATGATGCAAAGAACCACTAAATGTTGAATAACATACAGAAAGTTTTCTGGAGACAATTAAATCCTCCAAATGCAATGTGAA
>JARQZK010002321.1:80000-120000 GCA_030704885.1 Cynegetis impunctata | reverse complement strand
AACATAATATGAGTGTTCAACTGAAAAACTACTTATCTCATTTGCGTTTTTCACAACTAGGACACTTATTCCTGAAACTTATGCAGCCTTCATGTAACCATTGACGACAAACTATGCACTCAATTTTGAAAGTGGCGGGAATGAGACTTATGGAATCTAATATTTTGCCAGGTGTATTTCCTGTACCTTCGACAGTATCATTGTCCGTAATGTTGGTTGCATCATTGCCTACTAATTCGTGAATATTCAGAAAGGCATAATCTGGAATAGCAAGTCTGAAAGGAAAATATTCTGTACCTCTAAAGCTGGGCACATCATTTTCAACTATCACTAATCTGAAAATTAAGAAGTATCACCACGTACTGATTACTCCCGAAATACATGTGATAAATTCAACTAGGTTGGTAAATAAATGATAAAAACTTTAAATTATTAACTTATATAGGTCACTCAAAATTTAAACCTTTTTGTCGAATCGAAATTTAAAAACAGCATTCAAAACTTAGAATACCATTGGAAGACATATTAAAAATGTAAAAGATTAAACTACACAACAAAATAAGTCAGGGATCTATAAGATAACTTGTGGTACATGTCCTAAAGTATATTATGTTGGTCAAACTGGCAGGAGCTTTGGAGTTCGAATATCATAGCATAAAAGAAGTTACAACGAGGAAAAATTAGATTCCAGTTATGCATCACATCTCCTGGAGCATAATCCTATTTCTAATAGTGAATTTGAAGTATTACATATAAGAAAAAAAAGGCTTTAAACTCAATTTATTAGCAGCTCTTGAAATCAATAGTATGAAACAATCCAATAATTTGCTACATGACCAATTAGAAATGAATAATTCACCGTTGTTAAATCTTTTCTAGATGTAATATTGAATAATTCTGCCTGTTGTGTTTTCCCCAGTCATTAACAGTTTGTACTTTTCACTTGCTAAGTGATTACGTTTAGGTTTTTTCGTAATCCCATACTGTTATTTTGATTAAACGGTAATCACATGACAATTGAAAAGTCAGTGTTAACGGCCGCCGGCCGTTATAATTTTATAACGGCCGGCGGCCATTAAGAAATCACTTGTTCAAATATTTATTTCAAAACATCATTCTGCTTACAAAAACAACATCTTGGTCCACAGCGAGTTGGGAGAATAAACCTCTGATTTTCATTTCGCATAGGCTAATAATACATCTTCATTAACCACCTTCACATTCTTGCTTTTACGCCACATTTCAAAATTTTCATATTCTTTTTGATATCGCTCTTGAGTTATTTTCGGCAGTTAATCAACACTCGCTGCACTGCACATGATTCTCCCAGTTCGCTGTAACGACGACTATGGATGAAATTGAGGAACAAAATGAAATTCCTTTTGAAATATTGGAAGAATCATGTGCAGCAAGTGTTGATTTACTGCCGGCAATAACTCAGCAGCGGTATAAAAAAGAATATGAAAATTTTGAAAATTGGCGTAATAGCAGGAATGTAAAGGTGGTTAATGAGGATGTTTTATTAGCCTATGCGAAAGGAAAATCGAAGGTTTATTCTCCCAACTCGCTGTGGACGAAGATTTCAATGTTGAAACTTGCTTTGAGAGTTTATGACAACATTGACATTTCAAGGTTAGTTATTTTAAATCTTGCACCATATTAGAGTATTACCAACAGAAATGTATTTTCAGATTTGGAAAATTATTTTTATTCTTGAGACGAAAGTCTGATGGATACAACCCAAAGAAATCAAAAAGTTTGTCTGAAGAAGAAGTAGTTAAGTTTTTGTTGGAGGCAAATGATCATACATTGTTGCTTGAAAAGGTTGTATTAATGTGTGGAATTTTTGGTGCCTGTAGACGTGGAGAACTTGTGAAGCTGAGTGTGGATGATTTTGAAAGCACCAGTACCAAAGTTTTGATTGTCAAATTACTTTTCGAATAAATAAATAGTTAGTTTTAGTATAATTGTTATTGTAACCAGAATGATGTTTTGAAATAAATATTTGAACACGTGATTTCTTAACGGCCGCCGGCCCTTATAAAATTATAACGGCCGGCGGCCGTTAACACTGACTTTTCAATTGTCATCTGAATACCGTTAAATCAAAATAACAGTATGGGATTACGAAAATAACTATTTCCATTCTTATTGTATATTCCCTTCCTTCATCTTTCAATATTCTCGTTGTGAAAGTTAGTATGGAGTTCAAATAATATTCTAATAATATTCATCTGAAGAAGCCACTGAGTTTGGCGAAACAATTGTCATGTTAACAAAATATAGTGAAAATCGAAAACTATGAAGTTTCATTTGCAATATTATCATGGATTTTTATCAAGTATCGGCCCAATTAATTAGTTAATATTGGATAATTTTCTCAACGGAAAGCACCTCTAATAAACTTCATTACACAGTGTGTTTGACAATCCTATTCTCAACCATTTATCTCCAAATAGATATTATATAAACGATGATATTATATATAAATGAAAAGGACTGATCACTTGGTGTAGTATGAAATTGATAAAAATAATTTTGAGTGATATGAACTATGATACTAAGACATTATAAAATTCAAAATCATTTCAGTTAGCATAGTTAACTAAAGTTTAATGATGGATCTCTTGGGTTAAAGCTGTACCTATATATTTTAGAATTTCCATTACGCGTAGGTACTTGTTGAGTGATTTTATGATTCCTTTTACACCAGTCTGAAGAATAACAAAGCAAAAATAACGCGCTCTAGAGCGCATATCGATCGCAAAGCAGTCGAATTTGTGATTCACAATTTAAGATATCAGGTTCGACGCCACACTGATGAACTAGGATTGCAAAAAGTTCGGGTAAGTAGGTACTAAGTTTTATGAAGTAGCGATGTACCTTAAGGCCCCTACACACGGGCGTCGATGTATTAATACATCAACGTGCAACCAATAACATTAATGCGTTTTTGAATGCACAACCCGGATGAATTCCGCGTTGATGTTTTCAATTAAGTGTTAATACATCAGTTGCCCCCCGCCCTAGAGATTCATGTAGTCAAATGCAAAGAAATCAATGTTCTATTGTCCTAAGTCGGAGTTAAGACTGAGTCCGACGCGAGCGTTCGCGGTGTCCATAATTGTAATCTTTTGTCGAATCATTCTCTAAGTTGATTGGCTATCGTTATGGCCAGCATTGCTATAAACTGTGTTGTTACGTTATGTTTTTTTTGATAATCTGTAAAAGTTGAAAAACCTATACTAAAAGTTTTTTGCTTGGATACCCATCAAAATGAACAAATTTTAGTACAGATTTCTCAACTTTGAAGTTAGTTTGCTTTGCACCCACTGGAGTTAGTTAGGATAGTGATTCAAAACACTTCGTATGATATATACAAGGGAACAGATTTTTCAGTTATCATTCTTCTACCTACCTATATGAAATATATTGTTTCACAGTGAATTTGAAAAGGAAAAAGCCTATTGGAAGAAGCAGTGACAGCGATGAACAGGATGAAAAAGTTCAAAAGAAAAAAAGGAACAAAATGGAAACAATATCTCATAAATCTAGGTCGGTTACCACAACGGGAGATACTCAGTCTCAGGAACTAGTTCCGCACTCTTATAAAAGCACAAGTCCTTATGACGATTCCGAGGCTGACCTGCCGATACCTTGCTCATCCAAAGATCTGGACTTCAATCCCGATTCTTCAATAGATGACTGCAACGAAAATGACATCGGTCTATTTATTGGACGAGCATCGTTGTTATCAACCGAAAAAAAGAAGGAATTGCTGGAAAACGGTTGCGACATACAACTTTGTGGAAGACGCCACACATTTAAAGACAAAATTTAATTATTCTTGGTTGGAAACGTACTCTCCATGGTTGGCTTATTCCAGGCTCCAAAAAGGGTCATTTCGTATATATTGTACGTTTTTTCCGCCAAATCCAATCACTTTTCGGGGTCTATAAGGATCATTCATCATAAGGCCATTTTGTAAGTTCAAAGATTTTCACGAGCAGTGGAAGAAGCACATAGAAACCCGCTTCCATAAGGTGGCACTGGAAGCTGCTAAATAATTTCTCGGAAGTGTGCCTGTAGATGTGCAACTCAACAAATACTTTCAGGATATTATTGAAGAAAACCAAAAAATTATATCATCTATCAATTTCTACATTACATTTTGAGGGTCGCATGATTTAGCTCTGGTAGGTATACATTATATTCTCGAGGACTTATACAAGTTGCTAATTGACGCGGGAGATTTGGTTTTGAAGACACACATTGAGCATGGGAAAAAGAATGCAATCTATCGATCGGTTGATATTCAAAATGAAGTTTTCGGCATTAGTGGAGAGGTCATTAGGGCAGATATTATGAAGAAAGTAAAAGCAACAGAAGCATATGGTGTATTAGCGAACGAAACAGCTGACATTTCTGGCACTGAACAATTATCGATAGGGCTGCGATATTTTGATGAGGAAACCAACGAAGTCCAAGAAATGTTTGTCGGATTTGTTGAGCTGAAAGGACTGGATGCGAAATCTATTGCATATAGCATCGATGAGTTTCTGACAAAAGAAGACCCTAATCCAAATGAATGCGTCGGTTTTAGATTTGACTGTTGTTCGACAATATCCGGAAGAGACTCCAGGGTACAAGCAATTTTACGCAAAAATACACGAAAGCTTTGTTATTTCATTGCTCGTCCCACAAACTATAAATCTGGTATCACGAAAGATATAATTAGATTTTTTTGGGAATCAGTTTTGAAAAAGAAGTTGATCTAAACGTTATTGATGTCCTAAAAGAGGCAAAAACCAAAAAGCATTGAAAATTTTGATCGCTCTACCGTGCATAACGTGTAGGTAGTTTAGCAGACTCAGGAGACTAGAAACCTGGTTAAGCACTATGGGCGAATATAGCCTCAATTGTCTGGCCATGATGAATGTGCACTGAAAAACTGTTGATGAAAACTTACAAGATTTTCATAATTAAGTGATCGAAAAATTTACAAAAAACCCACGAACATTGTGTTTTAATTAACTTAATAAAAAAAAGATCTCTCTCGACTACTTTATTACTAAAATCTTGTAACTGTCAATGGACAATTTGATTGCCTCCAAATTCTTTTGATTTTACTATTATTTAATCCAATATTTTGTCCCAAATTCTTTTTATTCTATTATTAATAACTTTGCTTTTAACTGTATTCAAAATTCATACTCTGCCCATTCTCCATATATCATCTGCCCCTCCCTGATCCACCAGCTGGCGACGCCCTTGCCGTGGAGTGTGCGTTTTTAAAGCATTAGCGGCGGTTAAGTTATTAAAATAATTTGTTACTGTTGTAGGTATTTAAAAAAATAAGTTAAATATTTCATGAATTTGTATAATATTTACTTAAAATGTTTGCAGATAGTTTCATCATTATTTCTGACTGCAAAACAATGTTCCAGGAATTTCTACGCGGGAATTTGTGAAGTTGTACAAGACCTACCCTGCTTGTGGCAGACAAAATCAAAGCACTATTTAGACCGAAATAAAAAAAAATTGGCATAAAAAAAATTGATAGGGAAGTTGCAAATCATTCAATCAAATGCTATAAAAAGTAGAGCTGTCGCTAAAATCAATAGTCTCCGTAACGGGTTTCGGAGATAAAATAAAAAAGTTTTTATCTCGAAGAGCAGCGGTACGGTGAGGCTTTCGGAGATATTAAAGTAGTGAATTTTTAATCTTGGTAATTTCTTGCAGTAATTTCTGCAGTTATTGCCGGTGTCATCATTGTGTCTTGACGTTTTATTAATGGAATAACCATATCCAATAGTTTTCATGGTCCATCCTTACGTAACTACGAGAGTCCTCTAGTTCTAACCTCTATTTTTCTAACAGGTGAATGTGTGAAAAATTTTATCGTTTTAGAAACCAACCTTTAGACTACATTCGGCGATGATTTTCATTTTCCTTTTTCTTCGTACACGTCACTGCCACCAGAGCTAAATATTCCTCCTGCCCAGACATCTGGCTAAAATTTTAGCAGACTGAACAAAATAATGATTTTGTACGTACGTGTGTACGCAATCAGGTTTCACGTTTTAGGATGCACGTCGATGTATTAAGACATCGACGTCCGTGTGTAGCCCGCCTTAGATTTGCATGAACGTGATGATTGCGTAATACTCGTAAACGCTTAATTGTTACTTAGAGGGAACCGGGTTCGAATCCTGCGGCAGCTAACAAATTATGACTTGTTCGAAGTTTTCTTCATGACGTTAGTAACCTACTGCATACACAAATCATCTGGTCGCACCTATCCTCAAGCACTTGTACAAGCTAGTGCTTCTCATGATATATATGAAGAAGTTCCATCCATTAATAGCCCTGCCTTCTCACACATAATGTAGGAAGGAAGGAACATGAGCATTTAAAGATTCGTGGAAAGACATTCGATATTGACGCCGAAGACCGAGCAAACATACGAACTCATCAAAAGTGAATCAAAAGTCGCTAATAATCGCTAAAAAAAATAAACGAAATTATTAGCAAATGCAAACCTACTCAGGTTTCGCGATATCTTTGCATACAAAATTTGTTAGATGGCCTCAACATGCCCCAGCAATATGGGTGCCCTAGAATAGCCCATTATCAAACCCTAACAACACAGGGATGTCCTAGGTATGTCCTTTTGATATACCGCGGTACAAGGACATGATTGAGATATCCAGGGGATGTCCCGCATGATTTGTCCAGAGGACATCCAATTTGGAATATCCATAGGATATCCCATTCATGTCCCTGGAATTTTCGATATCCACTCACTTATATAATAAGAATCATCGAAACTCGTTGAAATATTGAAAGTTTTTGTTTTTCTTCTGGATAATAATTATGGAGAAAAATGAAATATATCTCATACATTTCTGGGAAGTGACCATTTCACAAGTAGAAAATTATAAATGCATAGTATATCCTTATTCTAAATTCCCAAAAATGATATATACATATAATATAGGTACACAAATCTCAATAATTGCATTTCGGTTTTTGTGGTTTTGTCCCTTTTGGCAACATTGTTTGAATTATTTGGTAATCTGTGAACAATGTAAATTAACCTCATAATAAAATGCGCAAGCGCAAGTTTGTTTTCTTTGTTATTTGCTAGAAGAGAAGATCAACGGCATTCCGGCATTCGGCATTCTTATTGTTTGTGATTGGCCATTTTCGTGAGCATTTGAAGGATTTTATCAGTTGATATATGGTGTAGTTATATATGAGGTGTAGTTGAACAATTGAAAAAATTGAGTTTAAGGTTGTTATAATATTGAAATATTGAATGTACTCTTTTGCTTTTGAATCAAATAATTGATGCAATAATATATGGTTAACCCATTCTGAATATTATGTTTATAGTTTATTCATTAAGGGCCAAGGAGAGAAGCCAGAGAAAAAGATGATGCACTAATGCCTGCAGCAAATGCACCCTCACCCTTAAATATATATATGTATAATTTTAACTGATTAATTTATCTAGTTTCTTTCATTTATTTATCCTATGAATTTATATTTAGAATGAGTTTTTGTTTGTAGTTTTTCAAATTTTTAAAATTTTTTTTCTATTCTTTTGTTGATTTATCATATATATATATATATATATATATATATAAGATGGGTTTTTGTTTGTCGTTTTTTGTTATTATCATATTTTAACACAATGTTACATTGTTTTGTGTTGAGAATCTTTGAATTTTTTTCTCCAAATTTCCCATAAAATTCTTCAAATTATATGAATTGAAGAAATGGAAATGCAAGGACGTTCAGGGGATGTACCTCATATATATCTTCGGGATATCCCTGGGACTTACCAGAAGGACATCTCATGGGTGTCCTTTTCGGTGGAAAGTAGATTTCCCTGGAACGTCCCTAGTAGGTACCATGTCCCGACAGAGGACATCCCAGGGACGTCCTAGTAGCAAATAAAGGACGTCCCTGGGATGTACTTGTGTCGTTAGGGAATAAATACTCAAATATTCCATATTATGAGGCAACCCCTAATTATGCTATCAGAGTTATTTCTCAGTTTAAATAACAAACATCGCAGAATATAACAAAACGATGGCAGGATGATATATGGGTTTTTTCATAAGAGCAATACACAGGTATTGAATATAAGTGATTCTAGAATTTATCAAACACTGAGATTCTCCGAGGCAACATGAAGAAAATAGTAGCCCCGTGTTCAATTTGCCGAATAAAATGACTGATTTTTGCTTTGGAATGTTTGTTGCAAATAGAATCGCCAAAGGATCTAGCTGAAAAACCAGATACCCTAGAAGCATATAGAGAAGCACATGTGACGAACTTTATTAATAACGATTTAAGGTGATCCATAATCAAGGTAAACATAATGAAATATTTATGTATGAAAAAAAACGCTAGAGCATCGTAATTTAAATGAAAATGTTTAAGCCTCTGAGGAAGGCAATTTGGAAGGGCGCTGTGGATGCTCAAACTCAATCTGGAGAAGAAGTGGAGGAACGAAAAACTACGAAAATACAAGAAATCTCTACGTATAACAAAATTTCTATACTGCGCTTCCTTAACATCAACTTAATTCATGTACCAATTTTCAACACGCTTACTCAATTAAGAAGGGGATTTGCGGATACAAAGCACATTCGAAAACAAAAGCTGCATTTATCCTCTTGGAAGCTCTAGAAGGCTGCAATTTATGATAAAAAAAGTGATTCAGAGTTTGATTTCGTCGCAAAATATATTTAAAGATATCTATTCAGAACGAACTCTTTGCCTGGTTCATCATGATGCGTTCACTTCCTATCACATTCATTGATTTCACTCACGTATCATATAAACATCATCATCATATCGATAGCAATAACTAATTTAGGTCCGTCCATCGTAGAAATCGATGATGCGTTATCGCTTTGTAATATTCGCTTGCATATATTCCGTTTAATTAAAACGTAATCCGATACACGAATTCACATTTGATACTAGCAACATAATTTATTTCGAGGATATTCATTCTGTTCCGATTTTCTATGTTCTCCTGCCTGAACATGCTTGCCGAATCAGATTATACGGGCATATTAGAAAAAGAAAATGATAGTACGACTATAATAATATACTGTAAGACAGGATCTCTGGCCTTTTTGAATTTTCCTTTCAACATCGGTAAAATATATTTGAAGGAGTTTAGATATATATATATATATATATATATATATATATATATATATATATTATATATATATATATATATATAATATATATATATATATATATATATATATATATATATACAGTGATGGGCAATGTGTGGAACCAAAAGTAAATATCTCTGGAATTATTAGAGATATCAAATGAAGATTTGAAGGTGGGATACTATAGTAGATTGCCTATTTGTTTTCATATTTTTTAACAATTTTGAACTTCCGGTTTTACCGGAAGTAATGTCGATTTTAAAATTTGCAATGGAACACCCCGGTATATTATTTTAGTTTCTGATGAAACATTTTATTACGAATACAAAAATATCGGGTTCGATATTTTTTATTTCAATACCTACCGAGATATATTAACAGAAAAGTTACTAAGGAAAGGAATACACAATGAATTTCATGGACTACTAGCTACCATCAAATTTTTCCTTTCCTTAGTAACTTTTCTGTTAATATCTCGGTTAGGTATTGAAATAAAAATATCAAACACCGATATTTTTGTATTCGTAATAAAATGTTTTCATCAGAAACTAAAATAATATACAGGGTGTTCCATTGCAAATTTTAAAATCGACATTACTTCCGGTAAAACCGGAAGTTCAAAATTGTTAAAAAATATGAAAACAAATAGGCAATCTACTGTGGTATCCACCTTCCAAATTTCATTTTGATATCTCTAATAATTTCAGAGATATTTACTTGGTTCCACACATTTGCCCATCACTATATATATATATATATATATATATATATATATATATATATATATATATATATATATATATATATATATATATATATATATATATATATATATATATATATATATATATATATATATATATATATATATATATATATATATAAATATATATATATATATATATATATATATATATATATATATATATATAGGTATATATATATATATATATATATATATATATATATTATATATATATATATTATATATATAAATATATATATGAAATAATATTATAGATAATAAATAAATAATAAGTAGAAATTGTTTTAAGAGCTTGGGCTAAGTGAATTAACAAGGCATTATATATATATATAGTATATATATATATATATATATATATATATATATATATATATATATATATATATATATATATATATATATATATATATATATATATACTGCATCCCAACCAGCACGCATATACCCCAGGCAGAACCACCCGATCTCTGGACAACAAAGAGTCCACCCTGGGGGTGTTCCATAGACATTGAGGGTGCGTTTGACAAAACCACCTTCCCCAAAATTGAATCCGCACTGGCAGACAGAGGTGTTCCTCAGCTGTCAGGGGCTGGATCTTCAAAACATAGCTTCTCAAAACAGAGGAGCTGTTTATAATCAGTGGTAGAGCAACATCGGTGGGTCAGGGGAATGGGGTCGGCGAGGAGGCTGTCCGCAGGGGGGTGTCCTATCTCCGCTGCTATGGGGAAGCTGAGTTCTGCTACAGCCTGCTTTGCGCCGCCTCTGCGATGAGGAATTTCTACTCAATTGCATACGCAGATGAAGCTTTAACGATACTGCTAAAGTGGAAATTTTTGAAGGAGTTCTGTGCGAACAGAATGCAGAGAGCCCTGAGATAATCGAAAATAAAAATTGGCGTGAGGAGAACTCTCTATCAATCAACCCCAGAGAGAAGACGGAGATGGTTCTCTTCACAAAGAAAAGGAAACTGGGCCATTAAAAGCACCTGCTTCTCCTAATCACAGAATTAAGTTTCATGTCAGAGGTTCAAATATCTGGAGTGACCTTTGACGCCAAAACTCACTTGGAATCTTACCTGGAGAGAAGACTAAAAAAAGGCACACATCTCCTACGGACAGTGCCGCAGGATCATGGGGAAAACCTGGGGACTAAAACCCAGGGTGGTCATGTGGATATATACTGCCATCGTGAGACCGATGATAGCCTATGGAGCCGTTGTCTGGTGGCCTAAAAGCCAACAGGCAACAGCAAAACTCAAGCTTGGGCAGATACAAAGGACCGCGTGTCTAAGTGTGACCGGAGCTATGCGAACAACACCAACTAGGGCAATAGAGGTGATGCTATGCCTGCCACCTTTGGATATTTATCTACAAGATAACTATGGCACGCCTTGAGACTATTGGTATAAAGCCAGAAGTAGGATGTGGGGAGACTAGACGTCGCCTGTGGCTTGAGGCTACTAACACGATGCCCCTGCTACAGGTTAAGGCAGACAGCATTCCCCCGCGATTTGTTTTTGACAAATCCTACTCAATACACACAAACAGTGGAAATGAGACTTCCGATGAAGGAACGATCAATATTTTCACGGAGATTTCAATGTTGAAACTTGCTTTGAGAGTTTATGACAACATTGACATTTCAAGGTTAGTTATTTTAAATCTTGCACCATATTAGAGTGTGGTGCATGTAGGCAAGTAGGTCAGTGTCACGATTGGTTACTCCATAGTAACCGAAGAATGTTTAGTTACACCTTTATATTATTGTAAACTGCACGTATGGGCAAGGTCGCCCGTCAGCAGTATATTGTATAAACATGAATATATAAGAACCAGAGGGAATCTCTGAGAGATAGTGAGACTGAGATAGACTTGGAGACTCGTCACGCTGGCCGAGAGGTTAACGATAAAGTCTAGAGTCTATACAAATAAAGACAAAGTATAGAATGAACCCGTGTATTATTTAGTGCCCAGGACCAGTCATTACAAGAGTATTACCAACAGAAATTTATTTTCAGATTGCAGCATTCTTAAAATTAGAAAACCCTCAGCTCTACACAGGGCACTCATTTCGCAGATCCTCGGCTACCATGCTTGTAGAAAATGGTGGCGATCTACTATCGGTAAAAGAACTTGGAGGTTGGGACTCCTCTGCGGTGGCGGAGTCGTATAGTGAGAATTCAGTTTCGAAGAGAATGAAGATAACGAGACAACTTTTTCATAATAATGAGGCTTCACCGACAATAAGTTCAAAAACTGTTGCTATAGATGGTGAATCTCTAATCAATAAGATAGACATTTCAAATAATAGCAATTGTCAAATTACTTTTCAAATAAATATATAGTTAGTTTTATTATAATTGTTATTGTAACCAGAATGATGTTTTGAAATAAATATTTGAACACGTGATTTCTTAACGGCCGGCGGCCGTTAACACTGACTTTTCAATTGTCATCTGAATACCGTTAAATCGAAATAACAGTATGGGATTACGAAAAAAAATTAACAGAATCACGCTTCACATCAATGAATTCCTTTTTCTCCAAAAATTGAATAGAATTCGAAATTTTTCACATGGAGCTTTAATCGATGAAACGCACATGGAGATCTAACATTGTTGGTTTAACATCAGAGAAATTTAGGAATAATTGATTGTCACGAGCAGTCGTGCACACGCCTTCTACCAGAGGATTTAAACAAAGACGATGAACGTGCGATATCAAGAATCTACCGGTTTGCTTTCGAATAGGAAATCATGTCTGAAAATCTTAACAGAAGTGGAAAGTTCACAATTTGCTGTTTTCATATCTACTACAATATGATCATAACGGTCGACATATTTTTCAGTTGAATTTAAAAGGTTATATTACACAGAAGAATTTGGGTGAAGTAAATTCCTGAAAAAAAGAATATGAATAATAAAATATAATAAAGGTATTGTAGATGACATCACAAAAAACAGATTGGATTTTTCAAATCAGTACAAAACGTACTCAAGATATCGAAATATTATTGAGGTTTCTGAATTAGTTTTAAATTTTAATAATAATAATATATCGATTGCGTACACATGTATCCTATATAACACAAAAGATAAGAGTTCGGCATTGCCGGTCCTACACTCTACCTGAAATAAACACACACATTCATTGAAATCTAAAAATATCTATCTCTGATTCTTCGTTGGTCAATATAAATGAACTTTATATCTTAACACTCACACATAAGTTTTGGATTGTGAAAAAGGATCCTTTGTTAATATCATGCTATAACTCTATCATAAAAGATTCTGAAGAAATATCAGTATATGAGAACCTTCCCTTTTTTTCTATGGATTTCGAGTTATCGGATATTATTCCCAGTGTATTCATTCCCACATACTCCTCTAATGTTCGAGAAGAATTCATTATTTTGGTCAATTCTCATTTCACAGATGACTATAGAATTTTTAACGATGCTTCCAAGTCTGTTGGATCAGCAGTAGAAGTAGCAATGTATGATGTGTATACATCGACTTCAGTCAGTGATACTCTGAAGGTGAATTTTTCTATTTTTTATGGGGAATTATTTGCCATTTCGTTGGCACTGGAATATATTGATTCGAATTTCATGGACAAAGCGAATCGTAAATTTATTATTATTTCAGACAGTCAAAGTACGCTTTTGCCATTGAAGAACATCACATACGATCAATCTTTCTCCTTTATCCATAAAAAAATATTTTGTTTATTACAAAAATTAATCCAGAATGATTTACAGGTGAAATTTATGTGGGTTAAACCTCATCAAGGTGTGTTAGGAAATGAGCTAGTAGACAAGGTAGCTAAAGCCGCTTGTAATGATCTTATCAGCAATACAAAATGTATTTATACAGATTTATTTCACGAAGGTCAAGGCGCTTTCCTTTGTTACCTGAATGTAACAATTTGGTTTTGTTGAAATCCAGGAAGTGATTGAATTTTATACAATGCTCAGAGAAGCCAGTGGTATTTTTGTTTTGTAAAATTGACTTTCTATGTTCTTCAACACGAATATTTATATTCCTTCCTGGTTGTCCAATATAGAAAGCAGGACTTTCGTCGCAAAATATTTTATAAACACCACTGTTTTCTCCGATGTTCGATTTTTCTTTATTATTGACCAAGAATGACTTCAAGTTTCTTTTAATTGTACAAATTGTTTTAACGTTATGTTTCGATAGTCTGTTACAAATTTTGCTACCCAAATTAGGCACATAATTTATTGGGAAGTATTTTTGTTCTTCATTAATAGTTTGCGTGGGGTATATTGCATGCAACAGATACTTTATTCTTTTTTTTCCCAATGAGCTTGTCGATAAGACTTTCATTGTAAACGTTATTGATGTCTAATAATTTAATTGTATTAACTTCAGTTTGAAAATTTGTTTCCGATAATGGAATCGTGAACAACCTATGTATGAACGAATGAAAAGCACTGAGTTTTATTTTAATGTGTTGGTTACTGTCGCTGTGAATTAAAGTATCTGTGAAGGTTGGTTTTCTATAAATGTTGAAAGTAAGAGAATTCAAATCTGAACGTCTAAGAAATTTAAGATAACGTTTTTGTTTTCTACTTCTTTTTTCTTCTTTCTTCTTTTTCTTCGTTATCTTAAATTTTTTAGACGTTCAGATTGCTAGGAATTTGAATTCTCTTACTTTCAACATTTATAGAAAACCAACCTTCACAGATAATTTAATTCACAGCGACAGTAACCAACACATTAAAATAAAACCCAGTGCTTTTCATTCGTTCATACATAGGTTGTTCACGATTCCATTATTGGAAACAAATTTTCAAACTGAAGTTAATACAATTAAATTAATAGCCAATAATAACGGTTACAATGAAAGTCTTATCGACAAGCTCATTGGAAAAAACGAATACAGTATTTGTTGCATTCAATATACCCCACGCAAACTATTAATGAAGAACAAAAATACTTCCCAATAAATTATGTGCCTAATTTGAGTGGCAAAATTTGTAACAGACTATTGAAACATAACGTTAAAACAATTTGTACAAATGAAAGAAACTTGAAGAGATTCTTGACCAATAATGAAGAAAAATCGAATATCGGAGAAATCAGTGGTGTTTATAAAATATTTTGCGACGAATATCCTGCTTTCTATATTGGACAGACAGGAAGGAATATAAATATTCGTGTTGAAGAACATAGAAAGTCAATTTTACAAAACAAAAATACCACTGGCTTCTCTGAACATTGTATAAAATTCAATCACTTCCTGGATTTCAACAAAACCAAATTGTTACATTCAGGTAACAAAGGAAAGCGCCTTGACCTTCATGAAATTCTCGAAATAAGTTCCGCCCATAATAGTCAATTACCCCTTGTAAACGAACAAATTGATTTTCAGGTATCACCTTTGCTTTTGTCTGTTTTATAAAATAGGATGTTATACTCTCCTGTAGTCAGTCTTGATAATGAGTTCATAACTCGAAACATGTCGACTATTCGTTAATGCTAAATACAGTATCTAAATATTTGTTATAAGCAACATAAGCAAAGTGTTTTTTTATTTTAAAGTTTATACTTTATTCTTTATAATGTTTCCCCAAGTGATGTGCGAGAATTCAATCTTAGTTATTATTTCACAAATATAAGAATTCTATATTTAGGAAGTGGACATCTGAATTTCAATCAATTTCCAAAGGCAGTTTTCACAAGTCGATACAGACATATCCATTAATGAAAGTGTGGTACAAAGATATTCAATATGGCAGAGTATTCATAAGAATAATTAGCCTTCTCAGAAGTGGCGAATTTGGTAATATAGATCATGTATCTCCTGTAGCAATTACAGACACGAATGTGGAAAGCTCTTGTTAAATATACAGAAAACATTAAATTAGAATCAACCTTTTAACGTCGCCTTCTTATTATCGCTCAATAGTATTGATGTCTATAGGATTTTAGTCGATCATATTCTTGCTGTTTCGCGCCGGCATGTAGCACCGGTGGTACAAGTCAAGTTTTTGTAGCAGCCGTGCTTGGCCACCGGTGGTACATGTACAGATTGTCAGTAAATGCATTCTGAAATCCTTACAGTTTTAAGAAAGATTCTCATATTGGATATACGGTCCCTACATAGACATATTCAACATCACATACCACCGTTTCCGCATTTGGCTCAAAAGAAAAAACTTATAGTATAGTGAAAATGGGGATACAAAATGTATGGATGTTTATTAAAACGAACAGAACTAGTTACATTTCAAACTGCGAAAAATACAGAACGAAATACTTTCAAGTGTGTTTTTCATTAAAACAAGGAATACACATCGCTGGTTCATTAGGACAGTTAGCACAGTAGTTTTAGTCGTGGCTTGCCTGTATCCCTCGGCTTCTTTTATTTTTTTGATAGCAAATTGTACATCTTATTCTCGACTGCCGTGCTGTGCCTTCATATTTTTGTATCTTATGATGGGTAATTGCATTCAACTTTGGTCTTTTGGGAGTTCGATGGACCATCTACTAGGTTCGTCCAATAGGCCAGAAATTATATTTTGTCGAAAGTTAAGCATATCCATTTTCTTATTATTGCTACCAAATTTGTTATACAATACCCACGCATTGACAATACAGGTACCAAGAATAATCTCGAACATAATTTTTTTATACCACTTCACCGTTTTACGAAGAGTTGTATAATAAGCCGACATTTAATCGGAGACGCCTACTCTCTTTTTCGCCTTATTATAATCGATGACAGCTAGAGGCTTCAATACTTGTCCTTTTTTAGGCTTTTATAAGCAGATAAATTCGCATGTACCACCGGTGGTACACAGCGGCTCTAAATTGATTTTCCTGCAGGAGCCGTTATGTACCACCGGTGGTACAAGCAAAAAACAAGAAAAAAACAATAAAAACATTATTGCAAACATTGAAATATACGAAAAGAATTAATTATATAGCCCAAAAACAAATATGACTATTGCGGCCCTTGGTGTGTTCACTACTTCACCCGTCGGCGCGAACTTGTTAATTCCTTATGTCTATCCTCTTGTTATACCTACTCTCTCCGTGACTCATTTCTTGTTTGTGCATGAAGAATAAAATCGTCTCGACGAGTCCCTTGACGTTTTGTATTCTTGTTTATTACCTAGATAATCGTAAATTATTTTTTTTTGTTCATCAGTAATATTAAGGAAATTTCCGGCTTTACATTATATAAAATTTTTTGTTTCCTTTTTTTTATCATTTATAAATATTGATACTCTATTAGAAATAGGTTGGCTAATGACTCCCTGTCGAGGCCATATTTTAAATTTAAAAAAAAAATCTACAAATTTACATTTTAGAATCATTATGAAATGAATAAAAAAAGACGAAAATAGTAACATCATTGATTTAAAGTTGACATCGGTATAGTTTTTTTGAATGACTTCAATGGACACGAGAGAATATTAATCCAGAATTATCGGAGCTGCGTAAGCAAAGGAGCCCTTAAATTTTTTGGTACTATGTTGGGGTATGGTATAGCTATTTACTTTTAAGTTTACAATATGGGTATAAGATCTCAAACTGAGTATATCATGCAGATATTTTGGGTTCTCGTATTTATCAATTTTCACAGGAATATAGCGAAGAAATAATCAAACCTTTCATGGAATTTGAGCTCACCAAGTCGCTGGAAATATGGAGAAACATGATCTCTAAACGGTGAGGAACATATAAATCTGATCGCTGCGGTTTAAAGGTTAGCTTGTGTCAAGAAATTACAATATACTGACAAGTATATAGCTAATGAGGAAATAACTAATTTAGAACACATATTCTTTCATTAAATCGAATGGAATAATTCGCGAAATAAACTCAACATTTGCGGAAAACTCGTCTGCTTCACATCCGGTTTAGAAGCAAGTCATCATTTTAGTTAGATCAATAGTCACGCACGCCAAAAGTATAAATATCGAAACTATTTCAAAATCAATTCATTCTGATCCTGATTCTCAATCAAAATACATTACCAGCTATATACTTCGAAGATTTGCTCCCGTTCAAGATGGTTAGGTGAGGCTTATTTATCTTAACATTTTTGAAGATTCCTGTACAAAATAATAAGTGAAAATGAGTCCCAGAAATGACTGTCTAATTAAAATGTATTAACAATGAAGTATATTTTATCTACCCCCATTTAGCTTTAGGAACCCCTATGTAATGGAGACCCCCGTTTTAAACGTAACAAGACACTACAGCAGTGGTCTAAATTTGGGTGTACCAAACTGTGTACCAGTGTCAACTTTGTGGTTTCATGCAGAGTTTTTTTCAAATTATTGAGTCTCATGAACGATAAGCCGTAAATTTTATTTACATGATCATCAAGTTTGAAATTACTATCCATTAGGACTACCACATTCTTCACCCTCTCCACCGAATTTATTATATATTCATATTAATTTTGACAGAAGCATATCATCAAAATCTGGTAGACTTGGTCAAAATGTACCTAAAACTCGAGAGTCTATTGAATCGAAACTTTCCAAATATTTTATAATGCCTATAAGATCTGCAAACACGGGGATAATATTGTGCTCATAAAATAAGAGTGATATTTTGAATAACTGAAGCACTATTCACTAAAATAAATTTACATATATTAACACGTTAGCTACCGGATGACACTATAGTGGCCCATTGGTTTACTCACACAAGAGTATATCAATATAAACATTCCAAGGGATGCAAGTGCACTCCAATATTTTCAATTATTTTTTGATGATGGTATAATTGAGATAATTGTTCGAGAAACAAATAGACGAGCTAGAGGAGTATTTGATAATCAGTCGGTAACTACGAGGAACAAAAAGAAAGAAATGGCATGAGGAATGCCTGTTTCATCAGTAGAGAAAAGCTTCAATCGAAAAGGACTCGTGCAGTTTCGTGAAGAAGTTTTGTTCAACATTTTGAAACCAGAACCGCTAACACCACAAGTCTCAGATTTTCAGTCGCATCACTTTCCGGCTGAGAATACCGCAGAAAAGAATACCATGAAGAGATGCAGGTGGTGCTCTGAACAAAATATACGAAAACGTTCAAAGTACCATTGTCCGCAATGTGAAGGTCAGCCTGGATTATGTGTTGAAATATGAGATGTTTTATTTAAATTCCTTTGAGGCCACTATAATGGTCGTCGGTCTAGTAGAATGTATGTGACTACCCTCAGACCATCGGCCACTTAAATGGCCCTTTAAAAAAATGAACGCCAAGCTTATTCGTTAGCTACAAGAACCATTTAAAAATTCTAAACGGTTCAAAAGTTAGGGTTCTTGGTTTATTACAAGCGACCAGCTATAGAACGTCGGTAGCTAACGTGTTAATTGGAGGAAATTACATCATGTTCTCTCATTCCACCTTCTCTCAGAGTGAATAAGAATTTGTTCACTATGCATGTATGCTTTTATTTGTAATTTGGAATCGATTTCTGTTTTATATCGTCTGAAAGTTTTTGGTGGAAAACCATTATTTATTTGAGAATATGTTTTTATTGAATAATCTCTAATTATTGTTGTTATTTCCATTCTTCCATTTTGGATCAATCAGAAGAATTATGGCGACTATTATCAAGAGATACAATATCGAATTTGCACTTAAATTTTGAAATAAAGTATCCTCCCTTCTTGAAAATATTTTTGAACATCAAAAAAATCATGTTCTAGGAGGTCTGAACCGTATATAAAAATCACTTCTGCATTTCACTGTAGACTTTCGATACAGAGCAATGGTCTATTACTTTTATATACGACTGAAATTTGTATGATAATTTCATCTAATAGATAAACGCTCAGTTGGCGACTGAATAGTCCGTACCGTTTTATTATATGTGTACTATATAACATATTATACCTGTAAATTTCTAGCACTCAGTTTCAAGCCTCTACTTTTTCCGTCTAAAATCTCAAAATCTGTATGATTCTGATCTAACAAATTCATGATAAATAAAATATCTCTTGTTATTTTCGAAAAAACGCACCTTGAAAAAATTATTCCTCGATTCTCTTTCCTAAGTTTTTATGTATTCTGCACTATACATTTATAGCTACCATATGGCAATTTGTAATCTCCTTATTTTGAGAATTCATCTCTTCATTTATTGGGCTATAAGTTTTATGTGCGGTAATCGATATTGATATTCAGAAGTGAAAAAAGTCAATTTTTCACTAGGTATACCGTGACATAAAAATATTGAAAGGTCAATGGACTACAGATGCTATTATATGTTAAAATTTTAAATTGGAAAATATGAACTCAAGTATTTTATATTGTAGTATTCTTAAGTAACAGCTCATGAATAATTACAAAGTCATGTTTATTGTTAGTTTTAAGTATAGTGAGGTCTAGAAAATTGATGGGGTTATTTTATTCCATCTTTGTTGTGAATTTGATATCGAAGTGTATAGAGTTCATAAAAACTTTGAAAATAAAGTGTTTATCAGTTCCCATAAAAAAATATCATTTACGAATCAAGACCACTAAATGAATATTTTACGAAATGTATGATTGTGGATATGTTTTTTTCTGTATTATCCATACAAACCTCTAATAAGGATATTATTCAAGAGAATTATTTTTAATAGCTGTTCTATAATTACTTTTGTATTCACTTGGTGGAATACGAAAAAAAAAATTAGTGATATCAAATGACAAATGTTTCTCGTTATAAAGTATATCGATATATTTTATCTTATCGATATAATGGGCCTCATGAATAAAAATGAGCATTTAGTTTATACTCACAAACTTGGACAGAATACTCCACATAGTATGAATGAAAGCAAGAAGCAGATAATCCGCTTGAGTAGGTACTCTCATGTACAATAATTCATGTGAATATATTCACATCTTTGAATAAAAATATGTTTAGGCTCTTTAGAATGAGAGTATACTCCATTACTTTGTATCATAATAGTCACTAGACTTCAGTTTGACCGCAGCAGAGCTATAGCTGAATTCGTGCTTCAGTTTCTTTATAAGTATATTATAAACCTAGAAGAAGTACGTGTCATCGTGACTTCGAAGCATTCTATAGATGTAATAAAGAAAATGTCGAGTGGATATCGAATAACTTTTTAGTTGTAGGTTCGGAAGAAACAAGAGGTTATGCTATATGTTACACTGATAAAATGAATATATTTTTAGATACGTAGGTGATCCGGGGTTTCAAACAGGAGTAGTAGAAAACATTGGTGTTCACCAAACTTTTGTTTCTAAAGTTGTGACGCAATTTACTGAAGAGATTATAGAAAAATGTGGATGATGGATAAAATTCTCTCGCACTCCGAAGATGGCAAACAAAGTACACTTTTCCATGAGCCATGAGTGTGATCGATTTCACCCACATAAAAATATAAAAACATATCTTCATGGTGATGTATATATTAATCGCAAGGGACATCATAGCATGAAGATTCAATCCACTATAACTCAATAAATCGAAATATTTTTATTCATTAGGAGTGAAGTATAAAGTCATACTTTATGGCCATGTTTATGAGAACATACTCGGAGTTTCTACTCTGGTCTTATTCATACCACCTAATATTTTATTGAGAAATTTGGTATGACTATTTATAATTTTGATTGAAAACTATGGAAGATTATAGGCTGGTGCATCCACATATGAATATGGATGGGATAAACAGATTCATGAAGTTTTACACAAAAGTGAAATTTAGTAAACAAATCATTGATGAAATTGATGTTGTTGTTATCTTAGTGATTTACCAAGAAATTTATAAGTGGGATTTTTTGATAGCAAACCTAACGCAATTACAGTCTAGCAACCAAAATGGTTAATTTCCGTAATAAATTTAGATTTAAGCCAAAGTAGGCTATTAGCTCAACGCAGCCAATCGAGATAGTGGGGCTATAGGAACTAACTAACAAATAGTTTTATTATTTTTATATTTTAAATTCAAATATTCTGCAACAATAACTTCAGTAAATTACAGTTTCATACGAGCTTGTGACATGAAATCACGGTATTCTAAATTACCACTGTGGCGGTGAAACGGAAAAAGAGAAAAGGAATTAACGTCTATTTCTCAATTCTCTCAACTACGTTTCCTCTGTTTCTTGAATTTCCGCTGGTATTTTCATTGTTTCATGAGTTCTTTTTCTGATGAATGCCAGAAATTAAATTTTTGTTTTTCCAATATTTTTCAATATAACAGCTTTTAAATTCAAATCATGAAATCATCTCATCAAACAACTTTCTATGAGAGCTGGTTATACTTATGTATTTCGCGACTGTAAATCTGCATACAGCTTTTTCGGCCTTATCAAATCTCATAAGAACAGCTTATTTGACTCAGAGTGAATTAACAAATTATTATTATTATTATTATTATTATTATTATTATTATTATTATTATTATTATTATTATTATTATTATTATTATTATTATTATTATTATTATTATTATTATTATTAATATTATTATTATTATTATTATTATTATTATTATTATTATTTTAAGTTGCCTTTCAGTATGAGTTTTTCCATCTCTATAGGCTTTGGAAACTGTCCCGCATATGCACCAGTTATTTTTAGTCTTTTTTAATTTAGGTTGATTGAGATATGGCAATCCAGCTTTCTCAGCGTAGCTTGGATTTGTTTAGGAATTAACAAAATTTCTAATTGTTTCCCAATACAAATCACGGTAGGGACTACTATCTGGATAACAACCCAGAGCGCCCTCCATCAAAGATATTGGACACCAACAATTCATAGCTTAGATCGAAAATGCAGAATCCTGTCACGAGAAGACATATTTCCTCACATGAAATGTCTATTCTGCAACTGTGGCGTATGTGGTTCCAAAGCACGCTAACTCAGCGTTTTCAAAAACTCTCACAGTGTCCATATATATATATATATATATATATATATATATATATATATATATATATATATATATATATATATATATATATATATATATATATATATATATATATATATATATATATATATATATATATATATATATATATATATATATATATATATATATATATATATATATATATATATATATATATATATATATATATATATATATATATATATATATATATATATATATATATATATATATATATATATATATATATATATATATAATTTTTTGATAATTATTAGTAATAACACGCTTTGGGAATCTCAAAAAAACTTGAATAGTTAAAAAAGACTACTGTTTCGTCAAAATTTTTTGGCTGTGGCCGTTCTCTGTTATTTATTACGTGCTATTCAGTTCAATATCAACATTCAAATCTGTTATTATTAGATGGTAAGGGAAACCACAGAAACCTTTACCCACGTAATGTTCGAAATAGGTTCAAATTATTTTGATTTTGAAAAGTCGAAGAATAGGGTACTATTTATCTTTTTTTACAAAAAAATTTTTATTACGGCTGTGGCCGTCTTCAGTTACTAATTACGTGCTATTCAGTCCAATATCAACAGTCAGGTCTGTTGATATTAGATGGAAAGGGAACCACAGAAACCTTCACCTACGTAATTGTACAAAATAGATTTAAAATATTTGATTGTTGGATTTGTCTTTAAAAAAACATTACTTGTAATTTTGGAGATCACATGTTCTAAACTATACCTTTTTTTTCAGAAAAATTGAAAATTCTAGTTGTCTAGATTTTGTCGAAGAACATGATTTGTTATGGTTAGAGTTTGTTTGTTGAATTATTTTGTCTTGATTTATGTTGTTCCTTGAAAAATTAAATAATTAAATCTGATTATATTGTACATAAATGTTTTATATCTGTTCTATTATTTATGATTTTATTTAAATTTGTTTGAATATGTAACAGTTCTGAAATTTCTCTGCGTTTTTGATCTTTCTGTATTTCTAAAGTTTTTGTGCTATTAAAGTTGAAACTATGATTCTCATTATTTTTATGTGTGATTAGTGCTATGGTTTGTGTTTTGGTATATTTGTGCTTTCAATCTTTCCCCTAAATTTCAAAAAGTTTGTCCTAAATATGATTGATTAAAATTATTACAGGGTATACTATTTACAACATGAGATTTTTGCAGAAGAGGTGTTTTACTTTTTAATTTAGAATATATTTTCCGACGAATGTAATAAAAGCCAAAGAAAGATGGCAAACAAAGTGAACTCTTGCATGTGCCATGAGTGTAATCGATTTCACCAACATGAAAATAAAAAAAACATCTCCTCATGGTGATGTATATATTAATCGCAAGGGACATCATAGCATGAAGATTCAATCCACTATAACTCAATAAATCGAAATATTTGTATTCATTAGAACTGAAGCAATTCCCTTCGTGTCAAATAAGCTGCACTGATGAAATCTTATAAGATCGAAACAGCTGTATGCAGATTTTGAGTCGGGGTGACTTGACGATTTCAATAATTCATATTTGGGGATTGTGAATGTAGAATTCTCGTAGCAGAATACATATAACCAGCTCCAGTGGAAAATTATTAGATAATTCTTGAAATTCTTGAAGAATTTTCGTTGTTCGCTTTATGAAGCATTGACTGGTGTTTCTCACATAAGTAAATTGTCAGCATAAATAATTTTACATTAGACAATGCATGTTCAGTATATAGCTTCATTGCACCTGTCTGCTTCATTCTGTTGAATGGAAAAATTGAAAAAAAATTTAATTACTAAATAATAGCAGTAAGATGCAGAAGCTATTATATTGAAAGATATTTGTGAAACAATAAATCAATTTATGCTTTTCATCAGGATAATAACTCATCACCTTATCCAGTAGAGAAGTTCGGAAATAACATCTAACTATCTCTAGTTATTAAAATTCTAAAATGAAACAATGAAAATAGCAGCGGGAATTGAAGCAAGAGAGGAAGCGTAGTTGAGAGAATTGAGAAATAGACGTTAATTACCTTCCTCTCTTTCCGTTTTACCGCTACAGCGGTAATTTAGAATACTGTGATTTCATGTCACAAGCTCGTATAGAAAATGTTATCAACTGCAGTAGGTGTTCTAGAATATTTGAATTTAAATTATAAAAATAATATAACTATCTGCAAATTAATTTCATACAGGGCTATAGCTTTTATCTGGATTGACTGCGTTGTACTTATAGCCAGCTTCGGTTTAAATCTAAATTTATTACAAAAATTAACCACTTCAGCTATCGGAATGTTATTATAATAGGTACCCAGTGGCGTAGCTAAGGGGGGTCAAGAGGGGCGACGGTCCCAGGCGCCACTAACAGGGGCACCAGAAGCGTCAGCATTTTTTTTGAGTTATGTATTTTCATTTTATGTATTAGATGAAATTCATTACTTGATTTAAATTGATGATTTTTTAAATTCAATTAACTGATAACTGATAAACAAACATTTGAATCCTGATTTGTTATTTGTGATTTGAATTTAAATCGAAGAACAAAGAACCCTTTTGTTCAATCCCACGAATCCAAGACCATGCAGTCTTGCATATCGCGCAAAATTTTTAAAATGGAGAAAAAAAGACGGGGATTGAGAAAATGCGGTCTCATTTATGACCACATACAACAGCAAATTGATAAAACAGCACTGCCAATTTTTTTTTGCATAAATCTCATCAAAATATATCCTTTACTGAGTAAGCATTATTTTCATTTTATTCAGGTTCTTTATGTTCAGAATGTATGATGTATATTTAAGGATTTTTTAAAGCAATATAGAACAATTATATTAAAAATTAAATAATAAGAAAACAACTTGTCTAAAAACCACAAAATGAATATAACTTTTTATTCGACTAGTTTCGCCTGTTACAGCATTATCAAGACTGAATACATAATTGCAAAGACATCGCTTGAAAATATAAGTATTTTGGTTCGGTACCTGGGGGTGGTAAAATGTAATCGATGGGTCCAAGTTATCAGAGATTTAACAGTGGTTTAAGTCTAACTGGTCATTGAGAAGAATGTAATTATGGGATTTTTGGATCTTGTTTATTTCCATGGCTTCCAGGAAGTTCATTATCATACCTTTATCACAGTAATGAAGAATTTTTGGTTTGAAAGAAGATGAGATGTTATGTTTTTTTGACTCTAGATGTTCCCTAAATGCTGATTGTCCGTTTTTTAGATGTTCTTTTAGCCTAGTTTCAAAACATCTCCCGGTCTGACCTATATATGTTGAATTACATTCTTCACAGTCCATTCTATAAATTCCTGTTCTCTTCATTGGATCGACTTTTGACATTTTGTTATTAAAAATCATTCTATCCAATCTGCTGTGACTGAAAAAAGCAGTATTCAAATTATTATTTTTAAAGAATTGAATGATCCTCGAAGAGGGGATGTGCGTATAAGGGATGCTCACAAACTTTTGTACATTTTTGTTATTGCAGTATGGTCCATATAATTTCAAATTGATAAAATGTTTCTCTTTTTACGAAATTAAACTATTTATTATTTTTAGTGGAAAATCATTGTTAATACCTATCGCGCGAATCACGTCAAGTTCTACCATAAGGTCTTGTTTTGATAAAGGAACCGAAAAAGCCCTATGAATCATTGAGTTAAGAGCCGCGAGTCGATGGCTAATTGGACTGAAAGAATTATAACTCATGATGGCGTCTGAGAAAGTAGGTTTCCTGAATATTCTATATGAAAATTTATCCTGTTGTTTCGATATTGTTAGGTCGAGAAAATTTAACGAATTATTTTTTTCTGTTTCTACTGTGAACTTGATCTTATCATGTATTGAATTTAGATATGTTAGGTATAATTTAATATGTGGGCCTGTCCCATTGAATCCAACCAAGATATCATCCACATAGCGGTACCAAAAAATAATATGTTTTTTAGATAGATCTGATTCTAATATTGTGGTTTCCATATTGTCCATGAATATGTCTGCTAATAACGGGCTGAAGGGAGAACCCATAGGAAGACCTGAATTCTGTAAATATATTTTGTTCTGGAATCTAAAAAAGTTCTGTCTCAAAACAACATTAAATAATGTTGAAAATTCTGTTTTTGTTGCTGGAAGTGTTTTTTGTTTTTCTAAGATGTTTTCAATTAGAGGTAAACTAAGAACGCGCAATAACATCATAGCCAAACTTGCTGGAACAACATGGGGAGCTACA
This sequence comes from Cynegetis impunctata, assembly GCA_030704885.1. Classification (NCBI taxonomy): domain Eukaryota; kingdom Metazoa; phylum Arthropoda; class Insecta; order Coleoptera; family Coccinellidae; genus Cynegetis; species Cynegetis impunctata. Next base: position 92,882 of record JARQZK010002321.1, on the reverse strand, counting down.
GCGGCGGTACTCCGGACAGCGGCTCTGGCCTTAGTATACTCAGTCGCAGAATATTGCTGTCCTGTTTGGATCGGCAGTACACATACCAGAAAAGTAGATGTGCAACTAAACCAAACAATGAGACTGATTACTGGGACTATACGGCCAACACCAACGCGCTGGCTTCCAGTGCTCAGTAATATCACACCACCAGATATCCGACGAACTACGGCTCTCAACAGAGAATATAAGAAAATTATGGCTAACGCGGACCTACCAATCCATACCGATATCCCATACTTAACAGGGCAGTATCATCGGCTCAAATCGAGGCGGCCAGCTATCCGATCAGCACTAGAAGCGAACGAAAACTACCATGCGACCAATAAATGGACTACCAAATGGACAGAAACTGCAGGAGACCACTACATTCAACTAGATGATCCAACGAACTGTTTCAACGGATCTGACCTGCCACGCCGACTATGGGCAAAACTCAACCGAGTTAGAACAGGTTACGGGAAATGTGCTGACTCCCTACACAAATGGGGCAGGGCAGAATCCCCACAATGTGACTGTGGATCTCCCCGGCAAACTATCCGCCACATCGTATCAGAATGTCCTAACCGTTCCTTCGCTCATGACCTGGAAGATTTCATGAAAGCCTTTCCAGAGGCAATTGAATGGCTTCGTAATTTGGATGTAGATATATAGTTTGTCAGAATAATTATGTTTGTCCTTATATATTTAAGATTTCTTTGTTTCTGTGTGTTTTGTATTTTACATATTTCTGTCATTGTATCGTACTGTAACCCCATACGCTAAATAAATAAATAAATAAATTATAGGTATACACTCTTCCGTAGGTATGTTAGGGAACATGTTGGAGACGTCGAAGGACACTAATTTAAAATTTTTATCAAAATCAATTTTTTCTAATTTTTGTATGAGTTCTAATGAGTTTTTCACACTATATTTTGGAGAGAAATGAGTATGTTCTTTGAAGGCTGTGTTGAGAAATTTTGAAAGTTTACAAGAAGGAGCTTTCGAAAACGAGGCAACTGGTCTAATGGGTAGGCCGTCTTTGTGTACTTTAACAAGACCGAATAATTCGGGAGGTTCAGAACTCATTGGAATAACTTTTTTCTTTAGGTAAAAAGAATCCAACAATTCTGACGCTTGTTGTACGTTAAATTTAATTTGAGTTAAAAAGGACGTCGTGGGGGTGTTATTTTTGACTTTCTCTTTTATGTTTTATGAACATAAAAGAGAAAATCAAAAATAACAACCTAGTACTAACCAAAGCCGACAAAGGAAACACTTTAGTATGTTTGAAGCTAGAAGAGTATATTGAAATAATGGAAGAGTTCTTATCCAAATTAGATATTTCCCTTTTACAAAAAGATCCCACGACGTCCTTTTTAACTCAAATTAAATCTAACGTATGTTATGCCATCTTTTTCTATATGAATAAAAAATTTTTCTCTCACTCTTTGTAAATTCTACACAATATTATGTTGAGATGCTTGAGTGACAGTGACAACCAGATTGTATAGCAATAAATCTAGAAAGTTTTTCATTTTTCGTATTATTTCTGAAGACTTGCTACATCGTCAAGGGTAACATTTTTTGGCTTCGTGGAGCAACAAAATCAAACAGAAATTTAAAAAAAGATATTTTTTGTAGGGGGGCGAGGTGTTCGCCACTAAGACATCTGCCCCGGGCGCAACTTCCCTAGTTACCCAACTGGGTAGACCTATTATCAAGAAATCCCATTTTAAAATTTCAGTTGTATTTGAAAGAAGTATTGAACGAAGCTGAATTATTATGTCATAAAATGGTTTAGTTCCTATTTAAAAACTAGATCTCAAAAAGTTAAATTTAATAATTCGATATCGACATCTAGAATTAATGAATATGGAGTTCTACAAGGAACGGTGTTAGGCCCTCTATTGTTTATTTTGTATGTAAATGACATTGTTAAATATGTAAGAAATTCTGAGATCTCAATGTTTGCCGATGACACAATTCTTTATGTAACGGGCGAGGATATTACATTTATGTCACAATCACTGCAAATTGACTTAGATAAGTAATATATATGGCTATGCGACAACAACATGAAAATTAATGTTAAAAAATCAAAATTTATGATTGTTGGCAGTGAATACAAGATAAAAAATTTAAGTGAAACTGACCTAAAAGTAAAAATTAATGCTGAAGTAATTGATAGAATAGATAAAATGAAGTATCTTGGCATAATAATTGACGAAAACTTAAATTTAAAAGCGCAAGCAGAGTACATTGCAAATGAAATGTCAAAAAAAATTAGCCTTTTATGCAGATTAAGAAGTAAAATTGATATGAACACAACCTTATTATTGTTTAAGACATTGACACTACCTCACATTGATTATTGTTCGTCACTTTCATTCAATCTACAAAAAAATTGTATTGATAGATTGCAGAAAATACAAAATCGGGGTTTGAGAGTAGTACTAAAATGTAACAAAAGTACACCTATTAATAATATGTTGTCAGCATTACAATTAATGAGTGTAAATCAGAGAATAACTTATCGAACATAAGATTATATATATATAGGATCAAACAAAGAATGTTACCTACTTATCTAAGAGAAAATTTGCAGTTTGTTAGTGAATACCATGATTATCAGACCAGACATCGAAACGACTTTCAAATAGATACCTATAGGACACATAGTATGTATAAATCCACGATGAGTAGGGGGCTTGTATTATACAATAAACTGCCCATAAATATAAAGTACTGTCAGAGCTACCGAGATTACAAGAGATACTTGATGGAGTATACTTTAGAGAACTATTTGTAATAAATTAAATTTTAACTGTTAGTTGATAACAGCTTTGTGCTAAATAAAGATTATTATTATTATTATTATTATTATTGTTATTATTATTATTATTATTAGTGAATTACTAAGATGCGAACAAAATTATTTAATTATTTTAACTAATTCTTCTGCTACAAAACTTCATAAATCTGGTTGTCGGATCAGGCCAGTTGTTCCATTTTCATGTGTGAATGCTTCAGCGTATAATCTTTCATATTTTTTTATCCAAATTTCTTAGTAAAATATTATCTCCAAAAGATTAAGTCTGCACATCTGTCAATTGATATCACAAATTTTTTCCACCGAATGATACAAAAGCAGTCATGAAATATCTATTAGAACTCATTCATGTGAATAATTTCCTTATAAGAGGTTTGTTCGACTCTATATCATTTTGAATTCGATCAAACAAAATATATTAGTTTGGAAGCTCCGATAATTAATCCATTGAGCACATAATTACCTGAAACATTGATGGATAATATAGAGAAAAAACTATTTACACCTATCTATTCATTAAAATATTCATTAATTGGTATAGATGTATATTGTACGGAAACTTTTTTTTTTTTTTTAACTCGAGGGACCTACAGTTTAACGCCGGTTCCGAACGGCCAATGGGCTTGTAATCTGAGTACATTACCCAACATTTTTAATTATTATTAACCACTGAAAACCGGACATATACAACACCCAAGAGCGAGGTGGGAATCGAACCCACAATCCTCGGTATACAAACGGTAGAAGGCAGATCACCTTACCGCTGGGCTACCGAGGCCTCGATGTACGGAAACTGATACACGGTTATATATTTATAGATGAGCTCATCTAACAATTATTTCTTAGTGATTCTATTTTTTTTGTAACTATCATAAATCTCGGAGGAAGTGGTGGGGTTGCTGCAGTCCCATGGCTTCCATGGGTACGTCACTGCATATATATATATATATATATATATATATATATATATATATATATATATATATATATATATATATATATATATATATTTATTATATATATTATATATATATATATATATATATATATATATATATATATATATATATATATATATATATATATATATATATATAAGGATAATAATATTTGGGTATAGCAGCAAGCAAAACGTGTACTCTTATAACACTATATTTCCGATATTTCGACAATGATTATTGTCATCTTCAGGGAAGCTACAAAATAAGCACAAAAGAAAATCAATAAATGCTCCATAACGGCCAACAGCAAAATACTCACTGTGTTTTTGAGAATGATTGCAAAAAGGTGTAAAGATCGAGATACAGCATTATTGACTTCCACAAAACATTATTGATCGAGAACACAGGCGTGATGATCGTCAACTGACATTACAAGTTAAAAAGTTAAAATGGTCATAATAAAATAAAATGAAACATAGTTAATTTTGAGGAAATTAAACATTATTGAGTTTAAGTTAAGTTAAAGACTAAAATAATATAATTATCTACTTCGTCATTTCATATTGACTGAAAAAGAGACGCGACCAGCCATCTTGATCAAGAAAGTAGACATAGACAACATCAAAACAAAAACTCCAATGTGAAAATATGATAATTTAGGACCACAGATTGGTCACTGCTAACAAATAAAATAGCCAGAAGTATAAAAGACTCAGAGAAAGAAAGGCAACCTTTCTCTCACTCGACATTTCTTAAATGGATGTTTTTATCTAACTCTAACAAAAAGGAATAAATTTCACTAAGATGATTTAAATCAGTTTTTTTATTTAAGCAATTTTCTGATTGTGAAATGTAAGCCATCTCCATAAACAGTCTCTTAACAGAATTTCTCTCTCTTGTCAATATTTTGGTGTCATTGAAATTCATAATATGTCCTGTAATATTGACATGTTCACTCAAAGCACATCTTTTAGGATGGCACCTACAGTCACTCTTATGTGAGGTAATTCTATCCTTGAGGCTCTAGACGTCTGACCTACATATAATCTATCACAATTGGAGCATGGGATGCTGTAACATATATGAGATTGTGAAGTTTAAGGGTGTTTTATCCTTTACTTTGGTGAAAATGAGGAACTTATTGTTAAGACTGTTTTATTGGCAATTTTAATGTGACAAAGAGACCTGAAAATTCGTGACAACCTTTGGGAAACATCAGTGATATAAGGAAGTGAGGTGAAGAAAAATTGAGTTTGGGTCGAATCAGCTGCTTCATTGGTAGCTGCTGCAACCTGTGAGACACTTCTGTTATTAATTGTATCTTGTATTGACATGGTCGACGTACCAAAAAGGATCTTTTTCAATAGAGCAGGAGGATAAGAGTTATCTATAAACAAATCATATAAAATTTTTAAATTCTTCTGATGGAAGCAATTGTCAGAAATACAAAGCACTCAACGCTTCATCTGTTTTACCAAATTAACTTTCACGGATTGTTTATGATACGAGTGGTAGTTCAAATATCTTCCACTACTAATGGGTTTTCTATACCAAAGTTCTATGCATTACCTAAAATTCATAAACCTATTTTATCAGCTAGACCGATTATTTCTTCTGTTGGTATTCCCACAGAAGCCTTGGCATCTTTCTTGACAGACATTCTGACTGCTGCTTATGATTATAGTAATAATTATTATATCAAAGATTCTTTTGAGGTGTCGGCGGTTTTTAATGGGATGAAGTTACCTGATGGTTACGTTTTGGCAAGTTTGGATGTTGTCTCATTATTCAATAATATTTACTTAGATTTATGCTTACGAGCAATTGATAAAAGATGGGGTCGTGTTAGCACTCATTGTGGTATTGATAAGGAAACTTTTTTTCAATTAATAACCTTTTTGTTTAATAATACTTATTTTTCATTTAATGGAAAATTTTATAAACAGATTTTTGGAACACCTATGGGTGCAAAGATTAGTCCTATTCTCGCAATGTATGTCATGGATGACGTGTTAGATGGGATTTTGCAGGTTTTACCTTTTAATTTTTTCTTTATTAAGAAATATGTAGATGATCTAATTGTAGCTTTACCAATTGGCGGAGTTACAGAAGTGGTTGACGTATTCAACAGTTTTGATTCCTTCATACAGTTCACCATAGAACTTGAAGATGAGGAACATAGTGTTCCCTTTCTGGATACAAAATTTCATCGTAATAGGGATAATACTATAGTCATCGACTGGTATAGAAAACCCATTAGTAGTGGAAGATATTTGAACTACCACTCGTATCGTAAACAATCCATGAAAGTTAATTTGGTAAAACAGATGAAGCGTCGAGTGCTTTGTATTTCTGACAATTGCTTCCATCAGAAGAATTTAAAAATTTTATATGATTTGTTTATAGATAACTTATATCCTCCTGCTCTATTGAAAAAGATCCTTTTTGGTACGTCGACCATGTCAATACAAGATACCATTAATAACAGAAGTGTCTCACAGGTTGCAGCAGCTACCAATGAAGCAGCTGATTCGACCCAAACTCAATTTTTCTTCACCTCACTTCCTTATATCACTGATGTTTCCCAAAGGTTGTCACGAATTTTCAGGTCTCTTTGTCACATTAAAATTGCCAATAAAACAGTCTTAACAATAAGTTCCATTTTCACCAAAGTAAAGGATAAAACACCCTTAACTTCACAATCTCATATAGTTTACAGCATCCCATGCTCCAATTGTGATAGATTATATGTAGGTCAGACGTCTAGAGCCCTCAAGGATAGAATTACCTCACATAAGAGTGACTGTAGGTGCCATCCTAAAAGATGTGCTTTGAGTGAACATGTTAATATTACAGGACATATTATGAATTTCAATGACACCAAAATATTGACAAGAGAGAGAAATTCTGTTAAGAGACTGTTTATGGAGATGGCATACATTTCACAATCAGAAAATTGCTTAAATAAAAAAACTGATTTAAATCATCTTAGTGAAATTTATTCCTTTTTGTTAGAGTTAGATAAAAAACATCCATTTAAGAAATGTCGAGTGAGAGAAAGGTTGCTTTTTTTCTCTGAGTCTTTTATACTTCTGGCTATTTTATTTGTTAGCAGTGACCAATCTGTGGTCCTAAATTATCATATTTTCACATTGGAATTTTTGTTTTGATGTTGTCTATGTCTACTTTCTTGATCAAGATGGCTGGTCGCGTCTCTTTTTCAGTCAATATGAAATGACGAAGTAGATAATTATATTATTTTAGTCTTTAACTTAACTTAAACTCAATAATGTTTAATTTCCTCAAAATTAACTATGTTTCATTTTAATTTATTATGACCATTTTAACTTTTTAACTTGTAATGTCAGTTGATGATCATCACGCCTGTGTTCTCGATCAATAATGTTTTGTGGAAGTCAATAATGCTGTATCTCGATCTTTACACCTTTTGCAATCATTCTCAAAAACACAGTGAGTATTTTGCTGTTGGCCGTTATGGAGCATTTATTGATTTTCTTTTGTGCTTATTTTGTAGCTTCCCTGAAGATGACAATAATCATTGTGGAAATATCGGAAATTTAGTGTTATAAGAGTACACGTTTTGCTTGCTGCTATACCCAAATATTATTATCCTTATTGCATCCTAACTAGTCAGCAAAGACTACCCTTCTTCTATATATATATATATATATATATATATATATATATATATATATATATATATATATATATATATATATATCTTCTTCTTTAAGTGCCTTCTTCGTTGCGAAGGTGGGCAATCATCAAAGCTATACGTATTCGTGATACAGCCGATCGGAATAGCTGATTTGTGGTGCAGTTGAACCAGTCTCGCAAATTTCGCAACCAAGAGTGGCGTCTCCTTCCCACACTTCTCCGTCCCTGTATTTTTCCCTGTATTATGCGTCGCAGTAAGTGGTATTTTTCTCCCCTCATATTATGTCCCAAATACCGCAGCTTGCGATCTTTTACTGTATGAGTAATCTCTTTATCCTTTCTCATTCTTCTCATGACTTCCACATTCGTTATTCTATCGGTCCATTTTATCTTCAGCATTCTGCGGTATATCCATAGCTCGAAAGCCTCCAACCTTTTCATTTCTATCCCCTTAAGGGTCCATGCCTCTACTCCATAAAACAGTACCGATAGCACATAGCATCTCACCAGCCTGATCTCTATATCCAGGCTGAGGTCACTGCTGCAAAACACCCTTTTCATTTTCATAAATGTTGCTCTCGCCTGTGCTATCCTGGTTTTGATTTCTTCAGTGCACTCGTTGTTTTCGTTTACAATGGTACCTAGATATTTATACCTCTTGACTCTTTCTATGGCTTGGTTTTTTACTATGATTTGGGCGTTATTTTATGTTGTTTTGGATAATATCATGAACTTAGTCTTTTTTACATTTAGTGACAGTCCGAATTCTTCGCTAGTGTTATTAACTTTCTCTAAGAGTACCTGTAAATTCTCCAGACTAGTAGCTATCAGAATATTATCATCCGCATACCTTATATTGTTAATATGCACTCCGTTAATTATAACACCCTTGGATTCGTCTTCTAATGCTCTTTTCATTATTTCTTCTGAGTAGAGGTTAAACAACATCGGCGATAACACGCATCCTTGCCTCTTCGGATATTTATTTCCTCTGTGTTTTTTCCTTCTATCTTCACAACTGCTTTTTGATTAAAGTAAAGATTCGTGTTGATTTTGACGTTACGGGTGCCTAGATTTTTACTTTTAAGAAGCTGGATGAGAAGTTCGTGGCGTACCTTATCGAACGCTTTGTTGTAATCAATGAAGCATATATAAAGGTCCTGGTTCATGTCCATACGCCGTTGCGCAAGAACGTCCAGTGCAAAGAGTGCTTCTCTTGTACCCAAGCCATCTCGAAAACCGAACTGAGTCTCGCCTATATCTTGTTCTAGGATTTTGTACATTCTATTATGTATTAGCTTCAGAAATATTTTTAGCTTGTGATTCATGAGACTAATTGTTCGGTAGTCTGTACACTGCCTTGTATTATGCTTTTTTGGAATGACGACAAACGTTGATAACAGCCATTCTTTGGGTATGATACCTGTTCTGTATATAGTGTTGAACAGGTTTGTAAGATGGTGAATGTTCTCTTCTTCTACCAATTTTAGAATTTCAGAAGGCAACTCGTCTGGACCTGTAGCTTTTCCGTCTTTTATGGTCCCTATTGCATGGATTACCTCTTTTTTAGTGATCTCTGGTCCGGTATCTTCAACGTCTGTTTCTATTCTGTTAATATCCGTATCATCCTCAAATAGGTCCTCTATGTAGTTCTTCCATGTTTTCAGTTTCTCTTCAATGTCTGTGATAATTGTTCTGCCCCGTTGATCGGTCAGTATTGTAGGCTGTCTATTTTTCTGTAATCCTGCTAATTTCTTTACTTTTTTGTGTATATTAAAATTGTCATGTTTTGCCTGTAGGGTCTCTATTTCTTCGCATTTGTTTCTGTAGAACTCTTTTTTTGCGTGTCTTATTTTTGACCGAATTTCCTTCTGTATTCTTTTGTATGTTTCGCTGTTGTTCTTTGCGCTTCGGCGTTTTTCCATCAGATATATATATATATATATATATATATATATATATATATATTTTATATATAATATATATATATATATATAAATATATATTTATAGTTATATATATATATATATATATATATATATATATATATATATATATATATATGAAAAACTTGGTTCACGGAATGAACCGCGTAAAAGATTTGAAAAATCTCGACGTTTCGGCTCCTTTTGCGAAGCCATCTTCGACTATCTGACGACGAACACCGTGAATCAGAACTCAAAACTCTAAAACATATATTATTACGGAACGGTTACAACACATATCAAATCGACAAGAGCATACGCAAACACACAAATATCACCCCACCTCTACCACCTTCCAATCCCACTGAACAAGAATCTACACCTAAATTATTTCTTCCTTACATCAAAGGAGTAACAGATAAGATCGCAAGATCTCTCAAAAACACAAACATCAAAACAATATTCACTACTCAACAAAAACTCTCCCATCTGGTCAGATCCGTCAAGGATAAAATTCCTAACGAAAATCACGGTGTTTATGAGATTCCCTGTTCCAATTGTCCTCGTTCCTATATAGGACAAACGAACCGACGAATTCAGGTCCGTGCCAAGGAACATTCACTTTCGGTAAGACACTCAGATATCGCCAACGCCCTTTTCCAACATCACACACCCAAACAGGCCACATTATCGATTTCCCCAATACAAGAACTATTGCTCCCGTCCGATCTTTCAAATCCCGAATTATCCGTGAAGCTGTAGAAATAGAAAAAACGTCCAAATTGTTTGAAACACCAGAGATGACAGTCACAGACTCCCCATCAGCATGGAAACCACTTCTCAGTGGTCGCCATGTAACGCCCAATCAGAGTGCATCCCGCACTGATGAGCGTGAGTACCCACCCCCTCCCCTATAAATACGGCCACGCGACGGTCGGCCCGTCAGTTGACTCTGAAGAGTAGGCAGATTGAGACTTCAGAGTTGACAGGAAGCAATACGGTTAGTGGAGTAGGCAGGTTGAGACCACGCAATCGTATTGTTTCCGATTCCTCCTAAATTCGATTCGTGGAGTAGGCCGATTGAGGCCACGCGTCTGAATTATTTCCCTTCTAATTCTTCCTGAAGATGGCTTCGCAAAAGGAGCCGAAACGTCGAGATTTTTCAAATCTTTTACGCGGTTCATTCGTGAACCAAGTTTTTTCAAATACTTCCGACCGCGGAAATCTTTCTGAACATATATATATATATATATATATCATATATAATATATATATACTATATATATATATATATATATATATATATATATATATATATATATATATTTATATATATATATATATATATATAAATATATATAAATATATATATATATATATATATAGATAGAGAAATACCACTAAAAATGAATAATAGTTAAAAAAAACTAAAAAACACGCATCAATAGAAAAGTGAACTGAAAAGTATGAAATAATTTTCAATAAATTTGAATTAAAATGAAAGGTGCTTTTTTAATGGGCAGAATTATAAATAATGTGATATATTCTCAATATATAAAGTTCTTATTCATAACTCTATAAAGAAATTAAAAGAAACTAACTTTTCTCAGGATGAAATAAAAATCTATTTAGGGAGGCCTCGGTAGACCAGCGGTAAGGTGTACCGCCTTGTACCGTGTGTAAACCGAGGATTGTGGGTTCGAGTCCCACCTTGCTCTTGGGTGTTGTGTATGTCCGGAATTCAGTGGTTTTATATATATGTTCAAATTGTTGGGTAATGTACATCGTTTACAAGCCCATTGGCCGTTCGGAACCGGCGTTAAACCGTAGGTCCCTCGTCATATTTCTTTGTAAAGGTATAAAGTTACACTATTCTTAATTATTTCGCTTTTCTATAAAATAGTGTTTTTTAAACTTCTATTATTAATTCTGCTAATTACAAAAACTCTTTTTATTTTTTTTTAGTTTTATTTGTCTTTGCTTTTATAGTTTCAAAACGATGGTAATTTTGTAGCAATTAATAATCGGCGTACTTGGCACAAAGATACTACCGGGTATCGGATTTGGAAAATCCCGAAAGTCGTAATCAGAAATATGGGACAAACTATTCTAATAGTTGATGGAATCCGTCGTTACTACGTGATGATTTAACATGATGAACAAAAACTCAATTTGAATTTACTTCGTTTATTATCACAAGTATACTTTGAAAAATATAACACTGCTATAACAATTTCGGTCACTTGACCATCATCGGGCAAATTGAGTTAAGAACTGAATACATAATTATAGATTTGAGGTTACGGGTGGGAAAGAATTATTGTATATAATACTAAATAAATAATTGCTTTGCCAAATTCGACCGCCTAAAACGCAGGCGGCCGAAGGCCGCATTGTCGCAAACTTATAAAGCCGAGATAAGGAGATCGGCGTCGTGCTTAGGCTAGGTCCCGTTTCCGACCGCGACGCCGATTTTCGATATCGAACGTTTAATGTTTGACGTTTCTCCGGAATTCACGAAAACGGCAGCATTCCCGACGCTTAATAACCTTTTTCGCTTCAATCCAACTCGAATAAACTTGACGGCCTTTCGAGCCGACAGTTGGACGGGTCGAATTCTATCGAGAAGTTTCGGCACGGCGAGGCCCAATGAGGTCGTAGTATCTAGCCGATTCCGCACGAACTCGTGATTGACAGCGAGCAGATGGCGCGCCGGGCGCGAAATAGGCGTAGGGCAGACAGTGGCGTTGCAAGCATCGGAGTTCGGGAATCTATATTTTCATCGATCTATATCTTTCATGGATCTATTTAATAGGCGATGGAGCCTCTCACTAGTAGGTACCTAAATAGACAAGAGTAACACATTTTCAAGAAGGCCTAAAAGAAGTGGATTTCCCAAATTGCTACAATAAAATGTTCTTAGAAAAATCATTATAGAAGAATACATCGAGTCAATCTGGTCGTTCAGCAAGATATATTTTGTATTATGATTTAGTTTGAAAATTTCTAATGATTCTAAGTAAGTAAGTTTGGTTCCTTCCGGTAATTTGTGCATAATTTGAGAGTTATCTATTTGTGGAAACGGGTGGTGGTTTGTACGGCAATGATTTTTGAAAAATGAAACGGATTCAACGTTTTCAAATCATTGCCGTGAAAACCACCACCCGTTTCCACAAAAAGATAACTTTCAAATTATGCACAAATCACCGAAAGGAACCAAACTTACTTAGAATCATTAGAAATTTTTAAAATCAATCATAATACAAAAGATATATTGCTGAACGACCAGATTGACTTAATATATTCTCCTATATTTAGTGTATTCAAAAAATAATGATTTTTCTAAGAACATGTTATTGTACCAATTTTGGAAATCCACTTCTATTAGCCCTTCTTGAAAATGTGTTCCTCTTGTCTATATAGGTACCTGCAATAATTCATTCCCACCCGTAAGCGCAAATCTATAATTATGTATTCACTTCTT
>JARQZK010002321.1:50000-75000 GCA_030704885.1 Cynegetis impunctata | reverse complement strand
ATTAATGAATGTTTGAAAGCAGTCTAGTTGTCTAAGAATATCATCCACATATCTAAACCAATAAACGAATTGTCGACTAACAGGATGATTATGAATATTATCTCAAGAACTCTGTTGTTTTATGCTTAGGTACACCGTTCTTAAGTGAACCTGATATAGATTAAGTAGTATTTCTGTATTATTTTTCGAGAACAAGAAATATCGAACAGAAATATATAAATGGCCATCGTCTGAAAGCAACTCATTACTGTAAAAAATAATAAATCCCCTGGCATCTCCGAATATGATCTCAGAATATTCAACTGGTTAGTTATCGCTGAATCTCTTCAGATCATTTATATTCTTCTCAACACAGGAATAGCTGAGCACGTAATCCATTGTCTCGCTAGCTTAGAATTCGGAGTTCAGAGTAAAGTTTCCGCTTTGTTTCTCCTGATACTAATGCGTTCAAGAAGAGATATGTATAATGACTTGATTTCGTTTAACTACTATTCATAACTTTATAATTCGAATAATGTAAAAACTAAAGACTGCTACCCATGTTCTGCTTAGAAATTATACCAAGAGCATTTCAAGAGGATTTCAGAAACAAAACAACAAATATGAATATAGATATATATATATATATATAACATTTTGATAATTATTAGCAATAAGAGGCTTGGTGAATCTTAAAAAACTCGATTTTATTGAAAAGTTGACGTTTCGCCACGACATTCGTGGCTTCATAAATTTTTTTAATAAAATCGATTTTTTTAAGATTCACCAAGCCAGTTATTGCTAATAATGTACAAAAAGTTTTAAAAAGTTCATAGGCCACCACACATCAAAAAAATATATTTATATATAAATATATATATATATATATATATTATATATATATATATATATATATATATATATATAAATATATATATTAATATATATCTTTATTTAATTTTATTTATTTATATATATATATTTATATTTATATATATATATAAATATATATTTGATTGCGTTTCTGTTTTGTTTTCTTTTATTGTTTTTCAGAGTTTACTCCCTCTTGTCATTGTTATAGAATAGGTTTTGGTTATCTATATTTTTCTCCAACTCCAAACAAATAAGATAATGATTATAAATATGCCTATCCAAGAGCAAGCTCTTCAAAACCCTCTCGCTCACCTTGTCCTCAATTGAGGACATTCTACTTTGGATTTTTTCCTATGAAGTGCCGCTTGCTCTTACTTCTCTGTCACATTGTTCTCAGTTGTGGACATCATATAATTCCAAATGAATATATGTGCTGCCATCTACAAGCTGATGGAAAAAAATTCATTCATTTGAAATATAGGTTTCCGTAGGGTAGCTGTGACAGCAGTGTAGCGCTCTACTGTTTATTATTTTTTTTTGGTTATATTCGTTAGACCACGTGTTTGAAAACTGTTTCACAATAAGTGTAGACTTGTTCCAAAGTATTTGTGTTTGGTGATATTTGTGCATATTGTAATCAGCGATTTTTGAAAGTATGGTGTCCTAATTTGAGGACATTGTGAGCTAGCGGTAAACGCAACATCTAGGTAAATATAACAGCACTTTTATTTTATTTCTGCAGAAGTTAAATTTTATACATATTAGTACTTCGAAAATGGACCATTCATGAAATACCATACCCTGTAATGTTATTTTAATAAAACATATTAATATTTTACCCTTTGAACATATTTCTGAGAATTTTTTGTCTTCCATCAGCTCATGATGTCCTCAATTGGGGACATGTCATAGTTCCCATCAGCTCATGATGTCCTCAATTGGGGACATGTCATAGTGCCCAAACGGAGCATTTTGAAAATCTGAATTCAACAGCAAAAATTTTCAAAAAATCATAAGTTGCATCACAGTAAATTTCAGATTTTTCACTCCAATAGTTTTAATTCGTGACCGAGAGGGTTAAGAACTTTTTTGGATATGTTCAATTGTTATGTCAGCGAGGTGTGAGAAGTAAAACTGAGAATCTTAATTCAATTTGATGGCAACAACAATGTCCCTACTGTTTTGGAAATTATTGTGAATTTTAGTGTTAATTTAATACATAAATGTTTTGTTTTTTAGCGCCTGAAGAAGGAACAGAGTGCTCCGAAAGCTTGAGAGTACAAGTGAAGAGCCTTTTTTCTTCCTCACCCTCGTAAATCTGTTTTTCCCTATAGCTTTTTATTTTCGAATATATATATATATATATATATATATATATATATATATATTTATAAATATATCTATATATATATATATATATATATATATATATATATATATATATATATATATATAATATATATATATATATATATCTGTGTGTGTTGTGTATGTAAAGTATAATCCACATATAATGAACTTGAAGTCCTGTAGTACCCATGGAAAATCCTTGGACAAGGTGAACTTATTTTTAATGGAACCTTGCTTGTAATGGACCTAAAATAGTCTATTCTGTCTTTCATAGGCGAATTTTTCATCAGCGCGATATTTTCTGCTGCTATAGTAAACAGGATTTTGTTTATATTTTAAAAACTTAAACTTATTGCGTAGAAAAATTATTCAAGAAAAAAAAAATTTCAGAGTGGAATAACTGAATTTTTTTAGAAACAATGTTTTCTACCCTAAATTTCGTTGAAGATTTTATTGCATATCAAATAACACATTTCTGTTTTTTTGCATTAATACATACTTATTTTCAATTACTTTATGTCATTCTCATGACAAGGACACTCGGGTATAATGAACTATATTTCTTGGTCCCCTCGAGTTCATTATATATATATATATATATATATATATATATATATATATATATATATATATATATATATATATATATATATATATATATATATATATATATATATATATATATATATATATATATATATATATATTTATATACATATATACCGAAAATGACATCAACTTCGTAATTTCGAATAGACTACGCTGTATCTTTTTCAATTTTCAAATTTCCCATATACCACTCCCTAAACCTAAACATAACAGTTTAAGAATTATCAATTTTTTCTCTTAAATATTGACAGTTGCTCCGTCAACAAAAATATGCATGTCAATTATAACACATCAATAACGAATCAACTGCTGTGCATGGTATGAAGCTATACTAAAGAGTAGAGCAAACAAAAGAAAATACTTGGCAAAGATACCTTGAAGCAATCATAATTGAAGAATTTGTTGTAGGAAACGCCAAACATCATACAACAATTTCAGCCGAAAATGACAAAAAAGTACAATAGATAATGGCAATATATAGAGAGAAAATTATCTAATTAGAAGTAAAGCTCGAATGTTTTAATTATTGTAGGTTCAGTATGAATGAAAGTAAAACTACCAAATACTGAAAAAGAAAAAACTGAAGATGCAAAAAGAAAACAGAAACAATTTCGTTGATGTTGAAATCGTAGATTGTAACGAAAACAGAGGAAGCTTTTTTTGTACTACATGAAGTCTCACGAAATATTCAAGAAGCTTCAGTTTCTGCTGAGCAGACACTAAATAAACAGCAGTTATCTAATTATGTCTTGAGAATATAAGATTTCTGCAAATGACTAAAAGAGAAACCGTACCGTTAAGAATACTGAAGGTCAGAAGTAATTAAGGAGTAAGGCTGATAGCCGAAACACAATAGCTGTTATAACTTCAAAGGAATAAGAGAGCTTGTATAAAATTCATATAAACATGTAATTTTGAAACAACTGTGAAAGCTGAAAGAAAGCTCTTATTTCAGTTAATGAAATTCCGCTGGATGAAAATAAGTCTATGAGAATGCGCTCGTCGGGATTCCAGTTTAGTTGGTCAAGGATATCATTGCAATTAAATGAGTAAATCTCACTCAAGCAGCTGCAAACATTAAATACCAAGAGCACAGGAATTTCAAATGACACAGAAGTTGAAAAGGTATTTGTGAATATGATACGTTCAAAGTCAAAAATAATAACTGAATATTATAAATAATATTTATGCTGTATTTAGAATTCAACTAACAAACTCTAACTCTTAGACAACTTCTTAGACAAAATCTAAACATCTAGAAATTTCAATTTTTCTAAAAAGAAAGTATAGTTTAGAACATGTGATCTCCAAAATTACAAGTAATGTCTTTTTAAAGACAACAATCAAATATTTTAATCCTATTTTGTACAATACGTGGGTGAAGGTTTCTGTGGTTCCCTTCCCAGCTAATATCAACAGACCTGTCTGTTGATATTGGACTAAATAGCACGTAATTAATAACTGAAGACGGCCACAGCCGCAATGAGAAATTTATGAAAAAAAGATAAATAGTAGGTACCCTATTCTTTGACTTTTCAAAATCAAAATAATTTGAACCTATTTCGAACATTACGTGGGTAAAGGTTTCTGTGGTTTCCCTTACCATCTAATAATAACAGATTTGAATGTTAATATTCGACTGAATAGCACGTAATAAATAACAAAGAACGGCCACAGCCGAAAAATTGTAGTGAAACATAGTAGTCTTTTTCTATTCAAATTTTTTCAAATCAATAAATGTCAAAGAAATTCCAATTTTTTCAAAAGTTTTGATAAAGCCACGAATGACGTGGCGAAACGTCAACTTTTTAATAAAATCGAGTTTTTTCAGATTCACCAAGCCTGTCATTGCTAATAATTATCAAGAGATTAGAAATAGTTCACAGGCAACAACAATTCGAATAAATAATCATATATATATATATATATATATATATATATATATATATATATATATATATATATATATATATATATATATATATATATATATATATATATATATATATATATATATATATATATATATATATATATATATATATATATATATATAATATATATATATATATATATATATATATATATATATATATATATATATATCAGGGGCGGCTAGTCAAAGGAGGCTAAGGAGGCTAAGCCTCCTCAATAATATTCCGTGTATCACTAATATATTATATTGCGTAAAAGACAACAAAACCGCGGTTTTAATACAAGGAATTATGAGAGACATCCTTGCCTAACCGGATCACAGGTAAAAAATAAATTATTTTGTTGGCAGTGTTTACTTTTTACTAGTGAAAATGTCTCTGTTTGGGGCCGCTTAGGATTTAAGGATTTAATTCTATACCTAGTTGAAAGTGGGGAATTTTTCACCGATAAAGTAATTTTAAATACAGCACGCGGATTAATATCTTACTTACAAGATACAAGATAAGGAATTTATTTATTTTTTAAACATCTTTAAATTAATTTTTGAACAAACAGACAGAAATAGTTTTTTAAATCTTACAGCACAAGTTTTGAGATGTAATTTACTCACGAAATCGGCTCAAGTTTCTTTTGGAAAACATTTCAGAATTTCGTGCAGAAGTTTATTTTAAAAAACTATTTTCAGTATTTCAAGCTACTGATGATACGACTCAATTTAGCCCAAAACGAAAGTAATTCAGTTACGCAGATATGGAGCTTCACTATAAGCAAATATTTTATGAAATTTTGGATACTTTTAGGGGTCAAATAGAAATAAGGTTCTCTGATTTGAAAGAACTGCATTTCTTCGACTAACTCAATAAAAATTTGTTAACCGGATTTTCGGCTAATTTTCCAGATAACCTTTTGGAAAATTTATGTCAAAAATACACTTTTTTTGATAAGGTGGCCATAAAAAGTGAACTGTGTGTTGTTTATAATGACAATGAAATTTTGGGGCAAAATGAAAATCATGTGGGGACTATTAAATACCTTTTTGATAATGATTTGAATCAAGATTTACCACAAGTTTATAAACTCTTATGTCTAATTGTTTCTATCTCGGTGACATCGGCTTCCGTAGAGCGCTCGTTTTCCACTCTTAAGAGAATTAAAACTTATTCACGAAATTCAATGAGCCAGGATCGTTTGAAAAATATTAGTTTGTTGTCTATTGAAAAGGAATTGGTGAAACTTTTGGCGAAAGACAAAACATTTAATGAGGATATTATAGATCATTTTGCTAACGTTAAAGATCGCAGAATCCCGCTAATCTTCAAAAATATATAACTTTTTATTTGCTCTCACCAGCTGTTAACAAATTCGTTAAGTAGGTAGGTAGGTACCTATTTTGTGAAAGAAAAAAAATTTGATGGATAGATGAATTGATGAATTGGCTGAGAAGAGTTTTTGTGAATATTATAAATAGGACTTGTAGGTCTCAAGGTAGACACTCGAAAGTGAGAACAAATGGATAGCTTAGGGTGCTTGTTTTACTTTGATTTTCTTTAAATTATAAGGTGGTTGACCTTGAAATCCTAAAAATTTTCGCCTATGGTGTATTTTTTAACACCTCTTGTAGCCTCCTCAAACCAAATCCTCACGAGCCGCCACTGATATATATATATATATATATATATATATATATATATATATATATATATATATATATATATATATATATATATATATATATATATATATATATATATATATATATATATATATGTGTATTTATATATATATATATATATATATATATATTATATATATATATATATATATATATTTATTAATATATATATATATCTATATATATATATATATCAATATATATATTAGATATATATATATATATATATATATATATATATATATATCCGACATAAAAAATGTTTCGAAAACCCGTAACTGACTACTCTCCTTCGATACACCTTGAAAGTAGGTCTTTATTTTCGGGGAGAATACGACTAAAAAAAAAATCAGAATCACAGAGAGAAAGTAAATTCTTTTCTTGAGATTTCTGTTTCGATTTTATCAGCGAGGCAAGATCACGTCACATTCAATTTGTTTACATTATGAGTATAATATAACAGCTTTATGCTCCGAGTATTTACCATCTTACTCGTCTCATTCGATTCGATTAGTTAACCCTTGTCTATCTTTCTTACAGTTGGAGAACCTCCACCGTTGATGTAAATGTCTTGTCTATTTAGGAGAATTTATTCATGTAACTCTGTTTTGCTGTTATATAATTATTCCATGAATATTTATCCATTTCTTATTGTGAATTTGTATGTGTTTGTTTGTAGGCCACGTAACTCATCTTATTAGGTATATGTTATTATCGAATGTATTATTCAAATTCTGTTGGTGAAAAATAGCTCCGCGTAAGCTTATTTTCATTCAAAGGAAAGACGCTTTTCATCAATCTATTCTTAAAATAGGTGGACAATAGTGTGCTGGAATACGAGTCATCTCCTGATTGAAAGGATCATTACAATTATTGTCAGATTATTTCAGAAGAAAAATAGATAACAAAATATAGTTGTTGATCATAAGAAAAAAACGGTGTCATGGGACACCAGGTAGAAACGAACTTCCTTCGGATAATATAGAAGCAACACAAAAAAGAAACATGTGCGTATCGGGACGCTCGACAGAAGTGATTACTTATATTAATCCAAGTTGAAATAATTAATATTGAAATGTGGGGCCAAGAGGTGCAACGAGATTGTAAATGAATAAATAAAAAAGCCAGGAGTCACCTCTGGCATTCGAACCCAGTAATACGATACCAGTGTTCAGTACTAAGATCACTCGGCCGTCAATAATAATAATAATAATAATAATAATAATAATAATAATAATAATAATAATAATAATAATAATAATAATAATAATAATAATAATAATAATAATAATAATAATAATAATAATAATAATAATAATAATAATAATAATAATAATAAATTTTATTAGTACGTTAACACGTGTACACCGTGTACACGTCAATTGTAATAATATTTTACACTTCAATACAAACAATTCATACGTGTATACACATACACATATATAAGTAAATATAATAAACAAAAAGTCATACGCGCATATAGATGCATAATAAACATTCATATGTCTGAGTAAATAGTCTAAAGACAAAACGAGATAATTAAAATAAATAACAAAAAAAGGTATGAATACAACAACACAATTTTAAATTTTTCAAATAAGTCACACTGGCATTTTCCTGATAAATTGAGGTAGAATACTATTCTGACAACTCCCTTATATATAGACTATATAGCGCTTTTTTGAGAAGCAGGTGTTTTAGAGTACTATGAAGTTTTTTATTTGTTCTGATATTCCTAATGTATTTTGGGAGTTTATTAAATACAGTCACAGCCATATACGATGGAGACTTCTCAAACATTGAAGTTGTATGTTTCGGCACTGAGAATAGGCCAGCATGACGAGTTCCGTAGTTATGTCCATCTCCCAACCTTTGAAGTTGTACACAATTAACTTTTTCATGGAGAGCAGATTTCAGGACAAATACTGAGGGCAATGTGAGCAACCTACATCGGATGAAATGTTCTCTACACGATTGACGAGGCCTCAATCCAAATATGAGCCTGATGATTCTTTTCTGCAATACAAAAGCTCGCTTCCACTCAACCGAGGCACCCCAAATTAGTATATTGTAGGTAAGATGGCTATAGATTAAAGAAAAGTACACACTGAGTAGTTGGGACTCACTCAAAGTACTTCGCAGTTGAAGGATGGCAAAATAACCTTTATTTAACTTCATACAGACCTCATCAACCTGTGTTGTCCACCTCAAGTTAGCATCCGCACTCATACCCAAGTACCTAACATTTTCACTAGTATGGATATCTTCTAGTGGGGACAGCCGTTTAGGATTATGAAAATTGATGAACTGAGTTTTATTCACATTAAGAACTAGTTCATTTCGCTGACACCAAAGTCTCATTCTTTCACAAACATTTGGAATTTTCTGGTGAAGCTCCTCACCACTCCTTCCCGAGACCACCACTGCGGTGTCGTCCGCATACATTACAGTTTTATCATATGAGAGAAAACTGGGTAGGTCATTTATGAAGAGACTGAAGAGAAGAGGCCCCAGAACAGAGCCCTGAGGAACACCAAGATCCCTATCATGATTTTTGGAGAAATCGCTCCCAACCTTCACCATAAACCTTCTGTTGCTGAGATAGGATTCCAACCATTGCATGCAGACTCCCCTCAATCCTAACTTCTCATATTTTCTGAGTGCGAAATTCTTGTCCATAATGTCAAATGCCATTGACAAATCAAAAAAGACACACACAACGTACATGCCTTTGTCGACTTCTCTATAAACAAAATCGAACAAATCATTGGAAGCCGATTCCGTAGACCTTATATGTTGTCGTCATACAACGTAAAACAAAGACGCAAGAGTGTATATAAAGAGAGTGTAACGTATCGCCACGCCATATAATGTAATGACTACGTACTCATTATTTTTGTAATGATTTATCTTTTTATTATGCCATATCTGATTCCTGTCATAATCTGTTCTTTTATGCATATAAGGGAACGTACCCAAACTACGTGACCTATTTTTTACAACTTTTTATCCCCTCCCCCCTCGGTGACCATCCGTAGTATATTCTAAGACCCCCTCCCTTCCCCTCTAGTTGTCACGTAGTAATTCATAAATATGTTTTAAAATCATTTTCTTACAGACAGAAAGTTATAAAAGTTTGACTCATGTTTGTCTTTATTAATACACTTGCGGCGTGACTATAAGAGTGCGTACAGGGTGGGCAAATTTCGATGTTTGCATGGGGGGTATCTCGGTAACGTATAGAATATACAAAAAGATAGAGGGCAAATTTTCGATTTCTTTTTTCGATTCAAATTCAATGGCGAAAACCAAAGTTTGAAATTGTCTTTTGTTTTCGAGTTATAAACAAAAACGCAAAAGATAAAGTAGTAAGATATTATTCTCGTAAGTAATATCATAAGGGCATCTAATTTTTCCTAAAAAAAATCGAAAAAACACGTTGCTGAGTAATATTTTAACAAGAAGCATGAGTACTGGTGGCAACAAGAATCCGAGTCGATGACGAGGATTTTTGCACCTGCACGAATGCTTTTTGTTAAAAAATTAACTGATTACATCATAAAAGTCAGGATGTAGTAAGAAAATTACGAGAAATATGATATTTTAGAGAGCTTCATACAAAGTAATAATAGTTGTGTTATTGCATCTGAGCTATATTTCAATAGCTATCCAGATCCAGAAAGAAGACAACCTTATGAAGCTGTTTTGAAGAGATTAAAAATAAATCTAATTTTATAAGACATAGACAACTATGAAAAAATAATACAAATTACAATAAACCTCATGTTCTTTATAGTTAATATAAATTACATATATTTATAACATTCTGAACTGCAGATATATATATATATATATATATATATATATATATCTATATATATATATATATAAATATATTTTATATTATATATATATATATATATATATATATATATATATATATATATATATATTTATATACAGGGTTGCGATAAAGTATGGAACCAAGTAAATATCTTTCGAAGGAAGAGAAAAATATTTATGAAATTTTGCAGGTAAGTCCAATGGGTCAAAGTGCATCTGATGTATGATTTTTTGTTGATAACATACTTCCGGTTGTACCGGAAATAGACCCTAAGTTGCTTATTTTGAATAGGATACCCTATATATTATTACATTTTTGGATTCTATTCAAGATTCTAGACAGATTTTATGCATTATGTCCTATACCTAAGTTTAAGCGTTTTTGACATATTTAGGTTTTTATGTCAAAAACGACGATTGCAAGTCCTAATATAATTATCAGTTGTTCCTATAAGGAAGCCTTTTTTACTTACTTTGGGTTAAATTCCTTGTTGAAAAGGACCTACTTTAATAGATTTTTTATAATATTTGCATACAGGGTGTGCAAAAAATAAGATCTAAAATGAGATTGAGAAAACTGACAAAAATTAATTCAACTTCTCTTGAGATTTTTACATTACCGTAAAAAAACGTTCAGATAAACAAATTGATGTTGTGTGTATGCATATGTAGTAAGTAATAAACGAGTACGATCTCAAATACGATCGTGGCTATCCTAGATCTAATTGTTTAACGATTGAATGCAAAATCGCCATATAAAAATATTAAATTGGCAATATTTCGAGAACTTCAAATTTTAGGTGAAGATAACCTCATACAAAGTTACCTTCTTTTTGAATGCTTAATACTACAGAATAAAGAAAATGGGGGGTTTCCATTTGAAAAAATTGATTTTTGTCAGTTTTCTCAATATCATTTTAGATCTTATTTTTTGCACACCCTGTATAACTAGTTATCCAAATATTATTCAAAATCTATCAAAATGGGTCCTTTTCAACAAGGAATCTAACCCAAAGTAAGTAAAAAAGGCTTCCTTATAGGAACAATTGATAATTATATTAGGGCTTACAATCGTCGTTTTTGACATAAAAACCTGAATATGTCAAAAACGCTTAGACTTAGGTATAGGATATGATGCATAGAATCTGCTTAGAATCTTAAGTAGAATCCAAAAATGTAATAACATATAGGGTATCTCATTTAAAATAAGCGACTTAGGGTCTATTTCCGGTACAACCGGAAGTATATTATCAACAAAAAATCATACATCAGATGCATTTCGTGCCATTGGACTCACCTGCAAAATTTCATAAATATTCTCTTTTTCGTTCGAAAGATATTTACTTGGTTCCATACTTTATCGCAACCCTGTATATATATACAATATGAATATTTGAAATAGAATTCAAAGTTTATAAAATTTTGTCTATTAGTCCAGTCAATGATCATTTTCTCATGTATTTATCCGATACAGCACCGATTTTCATAAAAGTTTGGATTTAGGTTCTAGTTACCATCCTTTTCAAAGATGGAGGTTGCTTTTTCCCTGGGGGTGGATATCCCCTTTTCATTGAAAATGAGTGCGGAAATCGATAAATTGACTAATTCTAAGCAATATGCATTTTATCGAAAAACCTGTAGAAAGCGAAATTATAGCTTATAAAAAAATGAAGAAAATCGTGTATTCATAATGTAAGCTGACCCAATACAAACGGAATTATTGCTTGTTGATGGTTGATTGTTATTTTCAAACTCCAAAATCGAAAGTTTGTACGTACAATAACCAAAAACCAATGCATTTTTCGGGGAAAACTCATAGAACTTTTTTTTTTAATCCGTTGAAAAAACCTTTATTTTTGTTTTCATTAAAAGTTCCTTGCATCAAATCTAAGCGAGTTATGAAGAGAATAATGTCGATTCCTATTTCTTTGTTGGAAAAAAATAGTGAAAATCTCACTATCTGTTCCACCACATTTGAAAAAAATCGTTGCCACTTTACAATTCACTTTATTCATGTTCATATAATACGTTCTGACTGTTTTACCAGTTTGAAATACTTGTTTTTGAAAAAAATCGAGCTTGAAGAGAGAAAATGATTTTCGTAATTTAGCGAAAAATGACTTTTTCTTCAGAATAACTCAAAAACTATTAATGATACGCAAAATTTTTATAGTACAAAATTGTAGGTTTTTGTTTTGAAAATGTTGGCGTTTTATTTTTTGATTAAGATATGGCCATTTAAAGCTTGCGTGTGTTGGCGCAAGGTACCTTTTTGAGCTCTTTTAGCATGAACCTTTTTAAAAATAAGATCTGAAAGAAATGTATTTAAATAGGCTCATAGCTCCTAAAAAAACCTACAAATTGCTTTTTTGATGGACTTGATTGCTTAAAAACTACGCGAGTTATGGGGAAAAAACCAAAAGCACTTTTTTGTAGAAATAAGAATATGTATATTAGTATATTTATGAATACACACAGTGAGTATATTTTAGGCCTAGTTGAACTTTCACTTATATATATATATATATATATATATATATATATATATATATATATATATATATATATATATATATATATATATATATATATATATATATTCCCCCGAAAAAACCATATCACAGCCAACCTTCCATTTGAAAAAATACATTTCTAGTCCACAACTCGAAATTGCACTTTTTTTAGATTTAAAAAAACCACTGTATAATACAGAAAAAAGTCCCTAAAGAATGTAAAGGTTATTATCTGGTAACTTCACAAACAACCTTGACTATAATTTACTAAAACAAAAGTCTTTTTTTCTCTTATTCATATTTATCTTTCATCTCAATTATCTTCAACGAACACGTTGTGAGAGGACATTGACTACGTGACAAAAACCTAACCCCTGCCCCCGCGACCAATCGTAGTATTTTGAAAAACCCCCTCCCTCCCCTGAACTGGTCACGCAGTTTGGGTATGTTCCCTAACTAATACAAAAGTATATTTTACAACGAGCATGGAATGTCTTGCATTTCCTACGAGTATGACGTTGCAGCTCGAGCCGCAGGTGAGTGCTGCAAATCATACGAGTAGGAAATTGTCATTCCATGCGATTTTTACACTATACTTTTTCTACAAATGTTACTGTTACATAAAATGGGATAAGTGATATTTTTTCTTTTAAGATTTAAAAAAATGTCAATCTGACGTTCCATAAAAAAACACACGGCGCCCGTTAACGCCACCTTTGTGTAAAGCTGTAAAAATACCCGTGCACAATGTGAACTTTGTAGTTCACTCACCATGGTGATAGAGGCACAATGAAAATGGGTATAAAACAATGCAATCTGTTCCGCAATTACTTTTGAACATAGAATGATGGTTTTTATTGACATTCGTAGAAAAAATTATTTTGTATAAGTTATATGCATAAAAGAACAGGCTTCATTGTGAATCGCATGCGTAGTAACTCTCGAACAACGGGAACGCCTTCCAGTACGGAATCAGAAAGAGAAGGGATGACAGAACGAAAAGAAAGAGGAGAAAAGAGAAAGGTATTATACGCTACTCCCTTGTGTGTGTCACATTCTTACGGTTTTATCGTTACGGTTGTATTATTACGGTTTTAGTCTCACATTATTTTCAGTTTAGTCGCGCAGTGAAATCCTTATCTCCTCTAAGCCTGCCGTAAGGAACTTCATTCCAATAAAATTATTGTATTCTTCAGTTGAGTGAAACATAGAGATGGACAAACATTGCTGTAAATAGCCAACACATCACAGGTAGGTTTTTCAATTGAAATTTTTTTGTCTCCGCTGTATAAAGACCATTACTGTGCGTATAGTTCACGTGTTCTTTCCTACGAATTTATAAATTTATGAACAATTTATTATTCTTTTCTATTATAGCGTCTTTTCTATTTTTTTTATTACTATTATTCAACTTTTTAGTTCTTCGAACTACAAAAGCGTGTTAATTATTGTTTTAACTATTATTCATCTCCGATTTTAAAATTCTAAAAAGTTTTTGAACGCGTACTTGGCATAACGACACCAGGTACTGTAACAGACTTTTCGTGTCGGTTCCCTGAATTATAAAGAAGGTATCTTTTAGTTATATACAAGTTTATTAACAGTAAATTATTAACAGAAATCAAATATTTAAATAGTATGACCCAGCGCGCATCTGCTTCTGCTCTGGTCTCGTTTCGCTGCGTCGACCGCACCTCCAGTGCGCAGGGAGTCCTTTGTCAGTCGAGGATGAAGCGAAGTATAGGGATGTGCTGGATCTCTGCGTTCTTAGGTCCGCGATTCTGCTTGACGTGATTCCGGGGACCGGGGTCGGTCTCGTCTTTGCCGTCCGGACAACCTCGTTGACCGCTGTAGGCTCGTCAGCTCCCGGTCTATCGAAATTCTCCGACAATCAATACTTGTCGGACGGAACGGGGATAGATTGTCAATACCCAACCTACGGGGGTTTCCGACAATCAGTTCTTGTCGGACGGAACGGAATAGGTTGGTCAATACCCAACCTACGAGGATTTCCGACAATCAATACTGGTCGGACGGAACGGGAATAGATTGGTCAGTACCCAACCTACGAGGATATCCGACAATCAATACTTGTCGGACGGAACGGGAAGAGATTGGTCAATACCCAATCTCAGGAACTTTGTCGGCAATCAATACTTGCTAACGGAAAGGATTCAGACTGGTCAATACCCAGCCTGGGAGGAGGAGGAAGTTCAGAGGAGTCAGTACCTCCCGAGACTGCCTTCTGCATTCTCAGTGCTTGGGTTATATAGGCAGTGGATTGCCCCTCCAGTGGAATAACCAGCTTGCCCCTTCAGTGGAATAACCAGCTTGCGCACAACTAACGTTGGTGCGCGAGCAACAACGTTACAGTACTAGGTATCGGATTTGGAATATCGCTAATTCTGGAGGTCCTGATCAGGGTAATGGGAGAAACTTCCTTGATAT
Organism: Cynegetis impunctata; assembly: GCA_030704885.1. Taxonomy (NCBI): domain Eukaryota; kingdom Metazoa; phylum Arthropoda; class Insecta; order Coleoptera; family Coccinellidae; genus Cynegetis; species Cynegetis impunctata. The sequence goes on along the minus strand of JARQZK010002321.1, from coordinate 59,778 downwards.
GTGTGCAGAGTTTCAAATCAATACGACGTTTTGAAGGAGGTGAAAATCACTTTCGAAGATTCTGTTACATAGATAAATAGATATACATACATATATCCCAAGCTAATTGAAGAGTGTTAATAATGAGCTCTTATCGTGAGAATATAGATTCACTTAACTCTAGGTGCATTATTTGATGAATTTTCGAAAATGACGATATTGAAACCTCTCTCGGTGCCTGAAATTTCCCAGGTGAATGTCGAATACTAATGTATATTATATGTGGAACGCTTTTTCTCAGAATAACACTAACTTTTTCCAGAGTAAGCTAAAAGTGTATAGAATAATAATGGACATGGAATCCAGCAAGACTAGGAAAATAAGAGGTTAGATCAATAAAATATAATTGCAATACTTTTGAAAAAGACTATACAATATGTTATTCAAAACTAATAGTTGGTGAAAAACGACTAGAATAATTGCAGGATTGAATTTTCTTAGTAAGATTATCTTGTAGATACAGTCGTGGTTCAATGAAAAGGCCGTGGGCAGCTGTGCTTCAAAACGTATTTTCTCATAATCTTTTTTTGAAAAACGCGAACAACTATTGAACTTCAATTCGAAACGAATTGAGCTGCTGTCTGAGAGAAAAAAAAGTAATCATAAAATTTTTCTCACAAATTACTGTAGTGGAAAAAAAAATTTTAAAGACAAAAACAAAAACTTAAAAAGTTTTGATAAAGCCACGAATGCCGTGGCGAAACGTCAACAAGCCTGTTATTGCTAATAATTATCAAGAGATTAGAAAGAGTTTACAGGGAACAACAATTCGAATAAATAATTATATATATATATATATATATATATATATATATATATATATATATATATATATATATATATATATATATATTATATATATATATATATATATATATATATATATATATATATATATATATATATATATATATCATCTTTGTCCTTTCTCAAGCAACTATCTAGCTATGATGTTCATAGTAGGCAATCGTAAGAGGACGGTGATGAAGTCTTCATTCGCATGTAGGTACATAATTAACGGCGTTAGTCCTCTGTACTTAGTAAGAGCTTTCGCCAAGGCTTAATCAATCTAATATTTCGATGAATAAGTCGATTTCAGATTTCAACAATGTCGTATGAAAGAGTGGATATTCGAACAAAGGACCTCTTATGCCAGAAACTCTAATGCGAAGGAAATCCGCTTAGGTATCCTTCTATATTGTGCTGGCCTGCTTCTATATTCCCGCTAAACCTGCTTTATGCCTCCATTCTACTAGAACGTGACCGCATTGATGTTACTCTTCAAAATTAACACATTTGGAAGAAACAAGTTTATTCGATGTATGTTACTACGCTCGGGATATATATATATATATATATATATATATATATATATATATATATATATATATATATATATATATATATATATATATATATATATATATATATATATATAGATATATATATATCTATATATATATATATTATATCCATCTCTACGCCTGTATTGGTACTCGTATTCCTATTTCTATTCCTATTCCTACTTTTATTTATTTTCATATTGCCCAGGCTATTCATATTACTGTTGCTTTTGCTCTTCCTATTGTATATCCTATTGCTTTCGATTTTGCTTCTGCTTTTGCTTTTACGTTTGCTTCAAATTTATATATTTATTTTATTGAAATAAGCAGCAGGTTAACGCCCAAATTCAGGCTAAGTTTATAATCACAATATATATTTATATATATATATATATATATATATATATATATATATATATATATATATATATATATATATATATATATATATATATATATTTATATATAAAAAAAAATTTTTTTTTATTTATTTTATGGCTTTTTTCGGGGAGCGCAGTTGTCGGTTGCACAATTGTCTGTTGCGCTTATGTCGGGGCGCTTTTTTTATATTATATATATATATATATATATATATTTATATATATATATATATATATATATATATATATATATGTATATATATATATATATATATATATATATATATATTATATATATATAAATATAAATATATATATATATATATATATAAATATATATATATATATATATATATATATATTTATATATATATATAAATATATATATATATATATATATATATAATAATCTTTATTTGCCCAACCAAAATAACAGTTTATCAATAATATAATATGTAAAACAACAAAAAAAGAAAGAAAATTGACTCTAAAATAAGGTAGAAAGAAAACTAAAATATTGAAAATTACATAACCAGGCAAACAGAGATCCCATCAAAAAAACCATTTACACTCAGAAGTACACAGTACTTTTATGAGAGCTGTTCTACATCAGAAAATTTTTCGTAATATAATAACTCATTTCGTTCCAGAAATTACTCGAGCAGAGTTTGTATGTTAATTTTTAGTTCATTTTTTTTTCTATAGTTTCGCTGGTAAGTACTTAGTTGTATCCAGTATATTCAAAACTTCTTCCACTGGTAATGAATGTAGCCATATTGATGATGCTTTCTTGAAATTTTTGAAAGTTTTTTCACTTTTTATTTCATTAGGTATTTTATCGTACAGCCTTTTCAGAATGTGAAGATAATTCCTTCGACCAATTAATTTATTCTTTCTCTCTTTTAGGCAATTAATTTTTTTATTCCTTGTCTCGTACTCGTGAGTCATATAGGGTATGTCAATTTTATTTTTAAATTGGTAGTTCAGTATTGTCTGTAAGAATAGCTTACGAACATCGAATACTTTGCTTTCTTCGTATAATTTCTCTGTGGAATATGTTTTCTCTTTCCTCATGATATTTTTTAATACCCATTTCTGCAGTATTTCTAGATTTTTTAAATGATGTTCCCTCGCTCCTCCCCATACCAGAATGCCGTACGTCAGTCAGTTGTGTTTGAAATAATGAATAATAAAGAATTTTTAATCTGCGCAGATCCAAGAAATGGGCCAGATACCTGAAGCGATACAAGTGACTTCTCAATTTTTGTATAAGATGTTTTATATGGACATCCCATCTCAAATGTTTATCAATGTATATGCCCAAATAACGATTTGAGTCAACTGCAGAAATTGTGACGTTCCCTATATTCATACTTTCAATGAACGGTCGGTTGTTTTCATTGCATGAAAAAACTACAAATTTTGTTTTATCCACATTCATTGTGAGTAAGTTATAATCAAACCATTTTTCAACCATCTGTATTATATTTTCCGATTTGTTTTTCAACTCTTTCCAGCTTTCGGCTTCACATATAATTGCTGTATCATCTGCGTAACTCATAATTCTGTTGCTCAACGGTTCCGCGAGCAGTAGATCATTTACATATATCAGGAATAATATTGGACCAAGGATAGTTCCTTGTGGTACACCACATTCAACCAAGTTCAATTCACTGTCCGCTCCATCAACCGATACATATTGTCTACGATTTGTGAGGTAACTACTCATCAAATCGTATGACACTCCTCGGAAGCCGGACTGTTGCAGCTTATCCATTAACAGCTGATGGCTAACTGTGTCGAAAGCTTTTGCTAAATCGACAAAAATACATAAACGGGGCCGCGATTTGTCTAAGGCGTCATATAACTTCTTTGTCAACTGAGCCATAGCATCTTGTGTTGATAATCCTTCTCGGAATCCAAACTGTTGTTTCGATATAAGCTTTACATCATCAAGGAAAGATACGATTCTAGATTTAATAACATTTTCCACAACTTTTGCGAAATTTGATATAAGCGTTATTGGTCTATAATTTCTTACATCTGTAGCTTCTCCTGATTTATATATAATAACTATATATATTTAACTATTCCTATTTTGAGGACATCTGGGAAGACGCCGCTCTCTAAAATTTTGTTAACGAGGGTCGTCAGCGGCACAACTATCTGATATTTTATTTCTTGGATAACCTCTGCTGCGATGCCATCATGACCAGGCGATTTTCTTTTTTTCAACGTTGTCAAATTATTTTCTATTTCCATTTCCGTAGCCGGCTTAAGAAAAATTGAATTTCTTACTGTAGTTTTCGATTTGAATGGCTGTTCTTTCGGTCGATCAATTTCGGAAGCAAGCCAGGAGCCATAAGATATATAGTGGTTGTTGAATATTGTTGCAATTTTAGATTTGTTTTCTTCTATTTCTCCATTTTCGTCTTTTATACAAATTATTTCTGTCTTTTTACGTTTTCCGAAGTTTGTGATCTTTTTCACCCAGTCCCATAATGCTTTTGATGAGGCTCCTCTCCTATCCAATTCCAATTTGTAATAATCTGTTTTCTTTATTTTTATTAAGTTCGTCAGTTTATTTCTATATTTCTTGTACTTTTCCTTCAGTTCCTCATCATAAGGTTTTTTACAAAGTTCTCTATACATTTCATTCTTATTTTGTATTGATTTTATTAAACCTTGGGCTATCCATTCATTCCCGTTTTTCTTTCTGTTATATTTGACTCGTTTCGTATTTTCTCTTATTTTATTCTTTATCGTATCAATGAAATACATGAAAGCTTCGTCAATGTTTTCGTTCCCCACTATGCTATCCCAATTCATTGAGCTGAGTTGTGTTCTTATTTTGTCATACTGTATAACTGTCTTATATATATATATATATATATATATATATATATATTTATATATATATATATATATATATTATATATATACTGTATATCTGTCTTATATATATATATATATATATATATATATATATATATATATATATATATATATATATATATATATACTGTAGTGTAGACATTATATTGTACCTGAAGATGTTGTTCTGAAACAACGAAACCGGTTGTACATTAATTAATATAATTTTGGGAAGACAAGATAGTATCATTTATTAAATTTATCTTATTATCTAAATATGTACATCTATCACATTTTATCTATATATATATATATACATATATTTATATAATTTTATATATATATATATATATATATATATATATATATTTATTTATATATATATATATATATATATATATATATATATACATATAGTTATATTTGAAAAACTTGGTTCACGGAATGAACCGCGTAAAAGATTTGAAAAATCTCGACGTTTCGGCTCCTTTTGCGAAGCCATCTTCAGGAGAATTAGAAGGGAAATAATTCAGACTCGTGGCCTCAATCTGCCTACTCCACGAATCGAATTTAGGAGGAATCGGAAACAATACGATTGCGTGGTCTCAACCTGCCTACTCCACTAACCGTATTGCTTCCTGTCAACTCTGAAGTCTCAATCTGCCTACTCTTCAGAGTCAACTGACGGGCCGATCGTCGCGTGGCCGTATTTATAGGGGCGGGGGTTGGGTACTCACGCTCATCAGTGAAGGATGCACTCTGAATTGGGCGTTACATGGCGACCACTGAGAAGTGGTTTCCATGCTGATGGGAGTCTGTGACTGTCATCTCTGGTGTTCAAACAATTTGGACGTTTTTTCTATTTCTACAGCTTCCCGGATAATTCGGGATTTGAAAGATCGGACGGGAGCAATAGTTCTTGTATTGGGGAAATCGATAATGTGGCCTGTTTGGGTGTGATGTTGGGAAAGGGCGTTGGCGATATCTGAGTGTCTTACCGAAAGTGAATGTTCCTTGGCACGGACCTGAATTCGTCGGTTCGTTTGTCCTATATAGAAATGAGGACAATTGGAACAGGGAATCTCATAAACACCGTGATTTTCGTTAGGAATTTTATCCTTGACGGATCTGACCAGATGGGAGAGTTTTTGTTGAGTAGTGAATATTGTTTTGATGTTTGTGTTTTTGAGAGATCTTGCGATCTTATCTGTTACTCCTTTGATGTAAGGAAGAAATAATTAAGGTGTAGATTCTTGTTCAGTGGGATTGGAAGGTGGTAGAGGTGGGGTGATATTTGTGTGTTTGCGTATGCTCTTGTCGATTTGATATGTGTTGTAACCGTTCCGCAATAATATATGTTTTAGAGTTTTGAGTTCTGATTCACGGTGTTCGTCGTCAGATAGTCGAATGGAACGGTAGATTAGGGTATTAACTACAGAATTAAGTTGAGAAGGATGGTGGTGAGACTGGGCATTCAGATAACGGTTTGTATGAGTGGGTTTACGATAAACTGAATAGGAGAAGCCTTGGGATGGAAGTTTTCTGATCATGACATCGAGGAATGGCAGAGACCCATCGTTTTCCACTTCCATTGTGAATTGGATACTTGGATGTATGCCATTCAAATGATTCAAGAAGTGGAGCAACGAGTCTTCGCCATGGGGCCAGATCGCAAGGCTTCTCCTATTCAGTTTATCGTAAACCCACTCATACAAACCGTTATCTGAATGCCCAGTCTCACCACCATCCTTCTCAACTTAACTCTGTATTTAATACCCTAATCTACCGTTCCATTCGACTATCTGACGACGAACACCGTGAATCAGAACTCAAAACTCTAAAACATATATTATTACGGAACGGTTACAACACATATCAAATCGACAAGAGCATACGCAAACACACAAATATCACCCCACCTCTACCACCTTCCAATCCCACTGAACAAGAATCTACACCTAAATTATTTCTTCCTTACATCAAAGGAGTAACAGATAAGATCGCAAGATCTCTCAAAAACACAAACATCAAAACAATATTCACTACTCAACAAAAACTCTCCCATCTGGTCAGATCCGTCAAGGATAAAATTCCTAACGAAAATCACGGTGTTTATGAGATTCCCTGTTCCAATTGTCCTCGTTCCTATATACAACAAACGGACAAACGAACCGACGAATTCAGGTCCGTGCCAAGGAACATTCACTTTCGGTAAGACACTCAGATATCGCCAACGCCCTTTCCCAACATCACACCCAAACAGGCCACATTATCGATTTCCCCAATACAAGAACTATTGCTCCCGTCCGATCTTTCAAATCCCGAATTATCCGTGAAGCTGTAGAAATAGAAAAACGTCCAAATTGTTTGAACACCAGAGATGACAGTCACAGACTCCCATCAGCATGGAAACCACTTCTCAGTGGTCGCCATGTAACGCCCAATCAGAGTGCATCCCGCACTGATGAGCGTGAGTACCCACCCCCCTCCCCTATAAATACGGCCACGCGACGATCGGCCCGTCAGTTGACTCTGAAGAGTAGGGCAGATTGAGACTTCAGAGTTGACAGAAGCAATACGGTTAGTGGAGTAGGCAGGTTGAGACCAGCAATCGTATTGTTTCCCGATTCCTCCTAAATTCGATTCGTGGAGTAGGCAGATTGAGGCCACGAGTCTGAATTATTTCCCTTCTAATTCTCCTGAAGATGGCTTCGCAAAAGGAGCCGAAACGTCGAGATTTTTCAAATCTTTTACGCGGTTCATTCCGTGAACCAAGTTTTTCAAAATACTTCCGACCGCGGAAATCTTTCTGACATATATTGTTTTATATACTAATATATATATATATATATATATATATATATATATATATATATATATATATATATATATATGTGTGTGTGTGTGTGATATGGAAGTTTTTTGGAAGTCGTGGTCTAGGAGGTCCAAAAGGGATACAAAAACTATTCCCGCACCTGACTGCTTTTTTTTTGATACTGTGCAATAGTATGTTTTTTCGGTCAAAATACGACATATGAGAATTGTGGTTGATTTATTGCTATTAGATTATTCTATGGTGGCCATTAATTCTGAAGTTGAACATTTTTCGTGTCGAGGGTATCGATATTATATGAATAAATTGAAGTGGTAATTGCTTGGAATGTTGGAACAATTCATATCATTCATAAGAATTCTAATGAAGTACTTTTAGTGTCACTGCATGGGTATTCTACTAGATCTGCGGGATACCATGTTTACCTTGCTATTCCTCCCTCCGAATTAACAAAAAAAGTCCATCATTACAATGCTGAGAAAATTTACAGTCACCTTCCAGATAAATTAAAATCTATAATTTCGGATAAAATCGGCCAATTTTCGGAAACGAATAAAATCTTCTTTTTTTTAACATATTATTACTCGGTAGCGGACTACAATTCTGAGCATCGATTGATCGATATGACCAAATTGAACAGCACAGAAATCAGCTTCAATTTGAAAAAATATGTGGTTTGATGTGTTTCGTTTCTATATTTTACATTTTTTGGATTGATTGGGCCGATACTTGGTGTAAATTAATAAACATATTAAAATAATGGTTATTAATAACAATCTTTTTCCAAGTATACCACCCAAGGTTCCTTTAACCCTAATAGAAAAGTTACTTAATAGCAATCTTGTTAATCCTTTCATAAAATCAGATATATTGTCGCTTTTGGAATTATGCCTGGAAAAGAATTATTTTAGTTTCAATGATAAGATTTACAGCAGTACTGAAGGCTTAATTATGGGAAACCCTCTGAGCCCTTTGCTGGCTGAAGTATTCATGGATAATTTGGAACACTTAATTCATAATCATCCTGTTAGTTGACAATTCGTTTATTGGTTTAGAAATGTGGTTGATATTATTTGTTGTTTCACTGGTACTCTTAGGCAACTTGCTTTCAAACATTCATTAACACTTTACACCCTAATATAAAATTCACTTTAGAGATGGAAAAAGATAACTCGATTAACTATTTGGATTTGAAAATAATAAAAGTAGATAACAAAAATAATTTTTCAATTTTTCGCAAACCATCGCACACTGATAGCGTCATACATAGTACTTCCCCACATCCATTCCAACACAAAATGGCAGCTTTCAATAGTATGGTACATCGTTTAGTAAATATTCCAGTTTCAAACGCCAATTTTAACATAGAGAAAAATATAATTAAACAAATTGCCGTAAATAATAATTATGATCCCATAATAATAGACAATATGATAACTAAAAAGTTGTTCAAAAATCCGATTAACCAAGTGTACCCCCTTACTAAAAATAATATCAAATATAACAGCCTCACTTTCATCGGAAATTCAAGTAAAAAACTTTTTCTTCTCTTTCATCTAAGCACAACATTAACATTGCTTATCGTACCGGTGATAATTTGGGAAATCATATAAAAAATAATAAATCCAAAGTTCATAACGATAATGAATCAGTAGTTTATAAAATTAATTGTTGTGATTGTGATAAGTTTTACATTGGTAGAACTTTCAGAAGTTTTCAAACTAGAATTTCAGAACACAAACGTAGCTTTGTTAATCAGAAGTCGGATCCACATTATGCAAACTATTTAATCCAAGAAAATCACACATTCAATTTCGATTTTAAAATATTAAATACTGAAAGCAAGGGAATTGAAATTAATTTTTTAGAATCATTACAGATAAATAAATACAAGGCCTCCTATTGAATAGCCAAATCGATCATACTTCAAGCCCCCTTCTTAATCTTTTCAAAATTACCGAACTACCTGACTAGCAGTTCAGAATTGGTTTTTCCTATTCTAATAATTATTTGTAACCATCTTTCTATTTACCCCTTTTACACAATTTGTCATTTCTTGTTTTCGATATAACAGAGAATCATAATTAGTTTGCCATTAACATCTGAAGAACGTGAAGTTCCACCGAAATGTGCGTCATGCGTTATTTCTTTTAATAAATGTGTAAATTTTTATCATTAACCATTGTTTTAATACATTTTACATTGTTTAGTTATACGCTTTGTCGATAAATTGCACAATTTTAAAGGAAATAAAGCATATTTTGATTTGATATGACAAATGGACTTTTAATTTCATCATTGGACTGTTT
>JARQZK010002321.1:12500-47500 GCA_030704885.1 Cynegetis impunctata | reverse complement strand
GCTGAGCATTAATATCAAGCTTCAATAACGAGTTTATATAAATGATAAACAGGATTGGACCTAGCACCGTGCCCTGGGGAACCCCCACCTCCACAAGTTTCGGATCACTCAGGATATTCCCAACCTTGACGTACTGATACCGATCAGCAAGATAGTTCCTGAAGATGTCCAGCACAATGCCACGAACTCCGCAATGCGAGAGCACCTCAAGAAGTGTTTCATGGTGCACTGTATCGAATGCCTTTGCTAAATCTAGAAATACTCCAATACATTTTTGACCATTATCTAAATTTTTTGTTATTTCTTTAGTAACTTCATACAATGCATCACAGGTACCCACGCCCTCCAGAAAACCAAATTGGCCCTTATGTAGCACCTCGTTTCGTTTCAGGAATTCAACAAGTCGTTCTTTCAGACATTTTTCAAATATCTTTGAAAAGTTGTTTATTACACTGATAGGTCTATAATTAGATATTGAAGTTTTACGCCCATTTTTATGTATCGGGGTTATGATAGAGATCTTAAAATCACGAGGTACGATGCCAGTGCTAAAGATAAGGTTGATAATATGAGTAAGAGGAGCAAGAATGTATGGATGTATTAATTTTATTATGTTCGTGGTTACACCGTCAATTCCAGGTGAACTGTGGTTTTTCAAACCATTTATATGGTTTAGTACTTCACTTTGTGTGACTGGTGCAAGAAATATCGTATTTAGTTGACTATCCAACTTCTGTTGGAAATTTTTGGACTTAGATATTTTCTGGAGCATATTGTATCCTACGTTAGCGAAGTAGTCATTGCAGTAATTAGCCATTTGGTTAGTATCATCAAAAGGTTTGTCATTATCATCTAATATCTTTAATTCTGTATTTTTGTTTGATGAATTTTCATTGCATGCTTCATAAACAATTTCGTAAATTTTCTTTAAATTTTTTTGGTTTTGTGAAATTAAATCTTTGTAGTAGTCATTTTTTGCTTTTTTGCTTATTTGCTTATAATATATATATAATATATATATATATATATATATATATTATAAACATATATATATATATATATATATATATATATATATATATATATATATATATATATTATCAAAAAACCCAATCACCATAAAATGGTGTAGGGTGCAATATTACAAATCACATTCATTTTTCATTATTCAAATCGCTCAAATCTTATTGTTGGATTTCATTTCCATGGAGGAACTTGGTCCACACTATTTTGTCCATGACCATATCCCTTGCTTCATTCCATGTTTGTCCTTTCTCTTTTATTGTTTCGGTCAGGGTGTTATTCAACATTTGTTCTGGTCTTCTTCTCTTCTTCCTCCTTTGTATTTTGGACTCCCATATTTGTTTCTCTGGTCTCTCCTCGTTCATTCTGTTCAAATGCCCCCACCAGCTAAGTTGTCTTCTATCGATGAAATTCTCTAAGGGCTCGATCTCTAGGTCTTGACATATTTTATCGTTTCTTATTTTATGCATTCTAGTCACGCCCTTCGCTCTTCTAAGTATTTTTTTTCCACTGCTTCGATCTTACCTTTCTGCTTTCTGTTCAGGGCCCATGACTCGCATGAAAAGCTCAGTGTCGGTCTATAAATTGCTTTATATACTTTCATCTTTGTGCTCAGAGAGATCTCCTTCTTACTCATAAAACTGTTGTTCATCATATGGTATAATTTTATTGTGTTTTCTATCCTTCGGTTAATTTCTATGTCTTGTTTTCCGTCCTTACTTAATTCTATACCCAATTATCTGAAATTCTCTACCTGCTCTATTTTTGTTCCATCTATTTCTATGTTTATTTCTTCCCGATCTCCTATCACCATAACCTTCGTTTTTGTCTTATTAATTTCCATTCCGTAGTCCTCAATGATTTCCCGTCAGATCTCCATGTTTCTCTGTAAATCCTTTTCCCGTCCCGAAACTACGATTATGTCATCTACAAAAGCACATTCCGATATTTCTATCCTTTGCATATTCTTGTATCCAACTTGAAACTTCTTATTTGTTTTCGTGCATTCCTTCAGAATTTCGTCCATAAAAATTAGGAATATCACCGGACTCAAACTTCCTCCCTGTCATATTCCTGTTTTTGTATGAAATGTTTTTGATATTCTATTCAGGCTTATTAGGTACTCGGTTTTCATTCGATTAATAGATAGTCTTTATGACTGTCATCAATTTTCCACTTATTCCTCTTTTTTTAAGTATTATCCATAGTTTTGCTCTTTTAACCTTGTCAAAGGCCTTCACCAGGTCAATGAAGCCTAAATATATTTTTCTGTTATCCGCTCTTACTTTCCCGAATAGTATTTTCATCGTGAATATATAGTCTTGGATGCTTCTTCCTCTCCTGAAGCCGCTCTGTGTTTCTTCTAGTGTTGTTTCGATTTTCTCTCTGATCTTTTTGGCCAATATTTTTTCATAAATTTTCATAGCCGTGCTCAGTAAATTTACACCTCGGTAGTTATTACAATCCTGTTTGTCACCATTTTCAATATCGGAACAATTAGAGCTGTTTGCCACTCTTCTGGGATCCTTTCATCTTTCCATGCCCGTTCAAATATCCTCAGCAAAAATTCCATTCCATTTTTACTCAAGTTCTTGATCATTTCCGATGTTATCTTGTAACATCCCGGCGCTTTCCTATTCTTTAATGTATTAATCGCCTCTTTTAGGTCTTCCAGTGTTATTATTCCGTCTTCGGTAACTTCAATATTTTCTGGTCCTTCGTACGAATCTTCCATTTCGTTCTGTCCATCATCCAGTAGTTTTTTCATGAAGAATTCCAGAATTTCATGATAAATTCATTCAAAAACTCCCCTATTTAGAGTTTATTCCCTCTCTTGGTCTTCTGCATATATATTTTCTTTGTCTGAGCAGAGGCCTTAAGCAAGTAACTATTCATATTCATCAAACATGTTGATATGGTTATATTCTCATTCATTTTTTGTTCGGATTTTACTGTACAAGGAGTGAGTCTCTGTAATTCAGTCTATACAGTCAAAAAGATTTACACAGCAAAATTACTATGAGGAAATGGCTAAAGATATTATAGAGAAGAACAAAAGTATGAGATGTTTGAAACGAAAAGAAGGCAAACAACATATTAAAGCTATCAAAAACAAAAATGAAGAAGAGAGAGATGAAGACAAAATGATAGAAACGTAGGCTCAGAAGATATAGAAGAAATAGATAACAAGAGCCCAGATGAATACGATACCCTCATTGATATGGTAAAGGAAGCTCAAGATATAGTTGTCCCAAAGTTAACAAAAATATATAATGCATGCTTGAAGAAAGGAAAGATACCTGACAACTGGAACAATGCAATAATAAGCATACTACATAAAAATGGAGATAAAAAACTACAAATTCATAAGCTTGCTTTCCCATCTGTATAAACTTTTTAAAGGATAATAACAAACATACTAATCGAGAAAGCTGCCGAATACCATTTACCAATAGGCCTACGTAGATTACGAAAAGGCCTTTGATAGCATAGAACACTGGGCAGTCATGGAAGAAATGGATGACGCACGTAGAGATATTAGATACAGGACCTGATTAAAAAAATCTGCAAAAAAGCAACAGCTACAATAAGAATTCACGAGGATGGCATATGGCAGGGAGACATATTGTTCCTAAAGCTCTTTACGCTGGCGCTGGAAGGCGTATTCCAACATTTTAGGATAAATCACCTTAGGTTTGATGATGTGGTGATAATCAAGGCCAACAAAGCAGATCCTTGCGAAAGGTTAGATGAATTAGAAGACAAATCAAAAAATGTGGGATTAAAAATGAACATGAAGAAAACTAAAATCATGAGCCCAGGAGAAGAGACGATCATAAGTATAGAAAACAATCAATTAGGAAACGTCAAGGAGTACATATGCCTTGGATAAAAAATACAATCAGGAAAAGGAAATAAACATACCGAAATAGAACGAAGAAGTAGTCTAAGCTAGGCAGCTTTTGGCAAACTCTCAAGGATACTTTAAAACACGAAGATCCTTCAAGGAATACGCACAAAAGTGTTCGACCAGTGTATATTACTAGTATTAACATATGGAGCGCAGACGTGGACCCCTGCAAAACAGACAATACAACTAAAACCAACACAAAGAGGTATGGAAATATGGAAATCCCAATGAATAAGACAACATAAACAAGTCAATAATGTAACAGAAAGGGCGACACAGATGAAACGGGACTACGAACATCTAAGGAGAGACAACGAGAGATGGAACACTAAAATAATACAATAGAGACCATGGCTAGAAGGAAGATCAAGAGGTAGACCGAATACAATATGCTGCGATGACATCAAGCGAATTGGTGGACTAAGATGGATGGAAACAGCTAAAAATCGCGAGAGAAGGGAGTTGTTGACGTGTTAAGGGAGACCTATGTTTAAGTATGGAAGCAAGAAGGTTGAATTATATATATATATATATATATATATATATATATATATATATATATATATATATATATATATATATATACTATATATATCTATATATATATAAATATATATAAATATATATATATATATATATATATATATATATATATATATATATATATATATATATATATATATATATATATAGATCAGCATGATTACAATAGAGGAAAATCGAAAACTGGATCTGTATGGAATGAGAGGCAGTGCTTGAAATCTTTTCTGGTCTTATCTTGGGTCGAGTACCCAAAAGTGGTAGCAAACAGCACTGGATGGCAGCAGCTCTTCAAAAAATAAAAATGAAAATGGACATATCTCAAGATATTATCCTAGAACCGTTACTCTTTAAGCTCTTCGTCAATGATTAGGGCAGCGTTTATGAACATGACATAAAAATCACAGGAAGACAGTATGCCGTTGATACCAACTTTCTGGTGAGAGTAGAAACTTCTCTTTAAGCATCACAAATCACGAAAAACTCACTACAACTAAGCACCACATGGTTCAAGGGAAATTAAGTAGGTATGCATGCATCTGGGAGAAACAAAGGCTATGCTAATAAAAACCTCACGTTCCTCAGAGACTTTCATAATGATGTGTGTTTTGTATAAAATACAGTTGAAAGAGCTGAAAAATATCTGGGTGTTTGCTTAGATGGAATACTTACATGAGAGTCCAATATACAAGACTTGGCTAATAAATCAGAAAAAAACATGCTATTTACTGGGTGTGCTGAGAAGATATCTGCATATACCATCATTGAAAATCATATAGTAGGCTACTCTTTGGACTAAATTCAATTATTAATTAATTAGGTTTTATGAAGTGGCAAGAAATGCAAACAAAATGGTCAAATTACAAAACCGTGCTGTTAGAAAAATTTTGAAAAGGAGAGTTAAGAATTCATGTAGAGGTAAATTTTGAAAATTAGGAATATTAGTAGTGCCAGAAGTTCACATTTAGGAATATTTACTTTTAGTGTTCAAGAACAGAAAAAAATTTGAAGAAGAAATAAATACGTTCCATAACACCAGGGCAACTCAACTGAAATATCCACGATATGCATCAACTATACTTCAAAGCATTTCACCAGAGATTAGAGAAGAAACAAATGAAGCCCGCTACAGGAATCAAGTTCACAGGTAGCACGTAGAAATGGAACTATATTGTGTGGAAGAATTCCTAAATTGAAATCGAGTATTGTTTTTGACGCTATTTCTATTTTAGGCACCACATCATTCTATGAACTTATGGTTACGTTCATAAATAAAGACCATTAATATTATAATCATCATTACTTTTATTATTAATACCGCATTGATATCCAGATATGTGAAGATATTCGGGTCCATTTCACGATCACCCATTCTCCAGAATTCGTTAAAATGACGCAGGTGTGAAGGCACACCGAAAGCTAATACTGTGCATTCGAATAAGTCAGGAACAGTCATTGCAGTAATGCGGACTTCTGGGTGTTAAGACGAGATGTCAGCAAACTTGTTTCACTTGAAAACCTTTATACTGCTGGAACAATAGTGTCTGATTCTCTTGACAGTTACATCTGAAGAAGTGAGCGAATCAGTTGACGGTTCTATCACCTTATATAATATAACACGGTCAATCCTTAGTTGAAATTTTGTTGCATCCTCCGTTTATTTTAACTTCATCGCTATTTTTTAATGTAATTCAGATGAATTTTGAATGTATGTGACTGTTATTTTGTTAAAACCCATAACAATATTATTAGAAAAACACATGTTTGATTTTAACGGTCAGGTATTAAATATATTCAGGAGTGAAGAATGATTCGAGTCAATTCATTCATTCAGTAACAGATCAGAATTCTCATACCTTGTAATTTCTAGGGCTTCTCAAGAAATTAGTTCAAATCTTCTCTTCTCTCTATGTGAAATATGGAAATCTTGTATGTATTCAGTCTTGATAATGCTGTAACAGGCGAAACTAGTCGAATAAAAAGTTATTTTTGTTTTGTGGTTTTTAGACAAGTTGTTTTCTTATTAATTAATTTTAATATAATAATGGAAATCTTCAATAACTGAATGATTCTCATCTAGCGTACTTTCAAAAAATCGACTTCTGTATACCAACAGTTTACCCAGTTGCCGTCAGCAACATATAACCCTGGCTGGTGAAGATACCTAAATGCAACTTAAGCCTAAATAACTATGACAAACAAAATACAAACCCCATCATCATAAAAGTCAAGCTAATAGAAATTCTGGAAACTTACCGCAACTACCAAAACATATATACAGGTGCCTCCAAAACCTCTTTAGGTGTAGGAGCAGCTGTGGTAACTGATTCGCAGAATTTCCTGTGTAAACTTCCATCGTGCACCAGCATCCTCTCGGCAGAACTGTTCGCTATATATCAAGCCCTAAAACATGTTCACGCAAACAACCTCCAAAACAATTTCCGTCTCCTTACCTACTCCTTCAGCTCAATATACTCCATTCAACAGATATACTCCAAACACAGTGTGGTTCAAAATATTAAAGAAGAACTCTTCGTGTCCGGAGAACGAGATAAAGACATCATCTTTATTTGGATCCCATCTCATATTGGCATTAGTGGGAATGAAGAAACAGACAAGTGTGCTCGTAAGGCTATTACAGATGACAGTGCAGTTTCGATTTCAGAAGTGGTTAGAGCGAATATAAAAAGTGTGGTAAACCAAGAAACGATATCTTTGTGGAAGTCTCAGTGGACTGAAAGTGAGTCAAAACTCCGCGAAGTTAAGCCTCAGTCAGAAGTTGAATCCCGTTTCAAAAAGCAGATAAGAAAAGGTGGTTATTTCGCGTCTACGGTTAGGTCATACTAAATTAACTCACAGTTACTTAATGAAACGTGAATAGAATCCAATATGCGACTCATGTAATTTAAACATATCGGTGAAACATATCCTCATAGAATGTCCTAAATATCACGCTCTACGACAAAACTGATAAATTCGAAGTCACATTTCAGAATGAAAATTGTCATAAGCTAATCACATACTTGAAATTGATTAATGTTTTCAATTCTGTGTAATAACTTACTGTAGAGGCCTCGGTAGACCAGCGGTAAGGTATACCGCTTGTAAGCCGAGGATGTGGGTTCGAGTCCCACCTTGGTCTTGGGTGTTGTGTATGTCAGGAATTCAGTGGTTCTAATTATGAGATTAATTGCTGGGTAATGTACTTCGTTTACAAGCCCATTGGCCGTTTGAAACCGGCGTTAAACTGTAGGCCCCTCAAGATAAAAAAAAAAAAAACTTACTGTACCGTCGCTTATAACCTTTCATGGTTGATGCGAATTTTTTGTAAATAAAAAAAAATTTCAAATGCGTTTAACTCGATCAGTAGAAAGTTCATTTATTCTATGCTTTTCAAAGATTTCGGTGAATAGCTCATTACTTTTAAAAGTGTTGAACTTTCCGCAAAGGTATACTCGCGTTTCTATTCAGGAAACGTTCAGCAGCTTAAATGCTCTAACCAAATAATCTTTTTTGGCTCTAGTAGTTATTTCGTATTAGTATTGAGTTTCCATTTACGTTAGTTGTGAAAGACGTAATTCGACATAATGCCAGATATTTCACAAAAGGGGCAGAAACGATCTGGTATCTAAAACTGCAAGGAACATGTTTTCTATTGCCATGGTGATTATCGATTGGTTGTCAGGATTATTCACTATTGTATTGCACTAGAATGACGTTCATTGCAACTAACGGATCCCTGTTTCCAGGGACTTCATCTCGAGTTTTCTGGATATTTACGATCTTTCGTTATTTACCTATAACGGAAAGACAGAAATCATTGCATCTCATACATCTTGTCATCTGCACTCAAAACTTGATTGTTTTTCTAGAGCTTCTCATTCTACGAATACAGATTTCATCTGCAATTGAAATTTTCAGACAGTCATTTAACGTCGATAGAAAGAGAAATATATTACTGACCGTATTTTCAAATATAGTTACTTGATGTATCATGTACAGGGTGAGTTATTTTGATTGTCTTTGTAGGCTATATTAGAATCTAGAATAGATAGGCAAAAACTGATGGCGCACTGTCGATCTCTTTTTTTCAACTTTAATCACTGGTTACATTTGATATTTTCTAGTTCGTTTTCTTTGGGAGATACGAGGGTTAATTGGAAATTAGTCAATTTTAATAAATGGTCATATCTGCGTTATTAGAAGGTTTATCAAAAAAGTTTTCAAATATCTTTTCACATAAATTGAAAGAGGAAGACAGTGGCGCACGCAATATTTTTTTAGGGTTTTAAAATTTGGAGTTATCATACATGACCAAATTTTTTTAAATGAAACACCCTGTATATTACTGCATCATTTTTAAGCTTTGTTTCAACCATATTAGAAAATATATAAATTACTTACACTTTTCTGTTGGAATAAAGATAATACAATACAAAGTAATTTATCAAGGAGATTTCTATATTTTCATTTGAATATCGAGAATGTAACAGCTAAAAAAAAATATTACTTAATACATAAATTTGTCATACTCTAGTCCTCAGCCTTTTTATTTGACATTTAGGTAATTCAGAACTGAGTTTACTCTGCAGATTTTTAGAAAAATAATTTAAATTAAAATGAATAAACTTATACTAGTTTATTAAATTCAATATTACTTCATTATTAGTAACATATCTGTTTAACATAGTAGGCTGGAAATCAAAATGACCGTAAACAAACTGTTGTCATTGTGACTTTTGTAAATTGTTAACAGTTATTTGTCGTTGCTTGTAACGTAAAAATTGTTAAAATGAACAATAGCTACAGTTTTTTTGAAAAACGTGATATGTTGGAGTGTTACATTGAAAGCGAAAAGAATGCTGAGGCTGCTTGTGCATTATATTTTCAACGTAACCCCAAACGTTCTCAACCTAGTGGAAAAGTCATGTGTCGAATTTGGAGTAATTTGGAAATATATGGAAGATTTAATAAACCTAGATCAAAAAAATATAATAAACGAAATCAGGCAGATGACATTATAAATATTTTAGGATATTTTACCGCCAATCCAACAAACTCAACCCGAAATGCCGAAAAAGATTTAGGCATATCTCAGACTCGTATAGTTTCTGTATTAAAAAAACATAAGTATAAACCTCACAGAACCAGAAAAGTGCATGAACTTCATCCGTGAGATCCTCATAGAAGATTAGTATTTTGCAGGTGGTATTTAAGGAAAATTCGACAGAATGAAAATTTTGGAACAAATGTTATATGGACAGACGAAGCACGTATTAGCAGTGGTGGAATTTTCAACCGTTATAACAGTTATTACTGGTCAGATAATAATCCCCATCAAACAGTTGAACCTTTAAGGCAAGGAAAATTTGGATTTAACGTATGGGTTGCTATTTACAATAACCGAATAATAGCGTACCATATTTATGATGATAATTTAAATGGAGCTTTATACATAGATATTCTGACAGAAAATTTAGATTTTTTAGATGACTTGCCATTGATAGAGAGACAACAAATATTTTTCCAGCAAGATGGTGCACCGGCACGTAATGCGGGATTGTTAAGAGTATTTTTAAATGTTACCTTTACAAATCAATGGCTGGGAACGAGAGGGCCAATACCTTGGCCTGCAAGATCGCCCGATTTGTCTGTTTTAGATTTCTTTTTTTGGGGGTATCTAAAGGATATAATATATAAAGAAAGAATGAACACGTTACGTGAACTGAAGGATAATTTTGAAACTTCAATTCGAAAAATTACCAACATCCACATTCATAACGCAGTCAATGCTGTTAAAAAAAGATGCCGATTATGTATTCGACAAAGGGGCTTGCAATTTGAACATTTAATTTAACATATTTTCTGTTGTTGCTGTTACATTCTCGATATTCACATGAAAATATAGAAATCTCCTTGATAAATTACTTTGTATTGTATTATCTTTATTCCAACAGAAAAGTGTGAGTAATTTATATATTTTCTAATATGGTTGAAACAAAGCTTGAAAATGATGCAATAATATACAGGGTGTTTATTTTAAAAAAATTTGGTCATGTATGATAACTCCAAATTTTAAAACCCTAAAAAAATATTGCGTGCGCCACTGTCTTCCTCTTTCAATTTATGTAAAAAGATATTTGAAAACTTTTTTGATAAACCTCCTAATAACGCAGATATGACCATTTATTAAAATTGACTAATTTTCAATTAACCCTCGTATCTCCCAAAGAAAACGAACTAGAAAATATCAAATGTATCCAGTGATTAAAGTTGAAAAAAAGAGATCGACAGTGCGCCATCAGTTTTTGCCTATCTATTCTAGATTCTAATATAGCCTACAAAGACAACCAAAATAACTCACCCTGTACAGTGTGTCCAATTTTCGATACTTTTGAATGGTATCTCCGTTATTTTTGAAGATAGAGGGTTGCGGTTTTCGCAACACTGTGCTACTTTTTCGTAAAACTGAAGATGCCGTCAACAGAATTTTAATAGCCCTTTTAGTTTTTAAGATACGGGGCATTTTTGGAAATGTTGTATTATGGGACCTTTTTTTATCCTTATCGAAAAGGTAATACAACATTCTTATAGATTTTTTTCCATAGAATGCAGTGGTGTAATTTTTGTAACATATTTACTATTTTCGAGTTATAAAGCAAAGTTATGTTTTGTAAATAGAATACCCTGTATATTTATAGACTATAAAATTCCTCTTTTTTTTACCTTTTCAAAAATATATGATATTATAAACTTTCTCTCAGAAACGCGCAAATAAATGACAATTTTCTGAAATTAAATGCATAATTTAATAGTAGCCCATGGATAACTACAATGCACAAGTGAAAGTAACATATTACTAACGAAGAATTGGATACCTTGCATATAGGTATCTTTTATTTAAAAAATACCTTTAGATCTTTTTTCTAGAAGTTGTGTAAACAGTTTTGTAGCGTAATGTAACAATATTACAAACACAAATAAATAACGTTATTAAAAAAATTTAAGGTGATGTTCAAATTGACGACCATTTTTTCTGATGCAAAATTGGCACATCTTTGTAATTATTTGAATAGCGTTTAAAAGAACCTTTGTTCTCATTCGCAGATTTCGAAAGGCTAAATGAATTGCCTCTCGAAGTTCTGCAATGCTGTCAGTTTTTGGCACACCAATCTGCTTCTCAATTTTTCTATATGGACAAAGGTGTTGCCTCTTTATATCCCAAAGTATCTATCTCTTTTAGAGCAGTAGTGTGGTATGGCAGAACCGAACTCACCACAGCAAAGAAATCCTTGGAGAAAGTGCAAAGACTAGCATGTCTTTGTATAACAGGAGCAATGAGATCGACTCCAACAGCAGCACTAGAGGTAGTTCTGGACCTCACTCCTCTCCACATCATGGTGAGGAGAACTGCTTGGGGAGCAAACCTCAGTTTGGCTAAAGTTGGACTCAAAGGTGCTGCATACGGTACAAGGGACTCAACCCTTACCGGAAGTGCACACCTTGCTGACCTCCCAACTGACGAAATTACCAGGAAATTTAGTTTCAAGAAATTATTTCGAACGGAACTAAATACCAAGAAGGAATGGAGCATAGAATCCATTCGAGCACTGGAGAAGAATACTATAATATGGTATACGGACGGGTCTAAAACTCCCGAAGGAACTGGAGCAGGAGTCGTTGGGCCTCGTACCAAATACTCAGAACCCATGGGCCAGTTCTCTAGTATTTTTCAAGTGGAAATTCACGCCATAGAAAGGTGCATTCAGTTCAACCTCGATAGGAAATACCGGAACAAGGAAATTGCGATCCTCTCCGATAGCCAAGCAGCCATCAAAGCGTTGAGCTCTTATAACATCAACTCAAAGATGGTTTGTGAATGCCTAGACAAACTAAACGATCTGGGCAGGAACAACAAAGTGATCCTCCTCTGGGTGCCGGGGCACGTCGGAGTGAAGGGTAATGAACAAGCAGACACCCTGGCACGAAAAGGTGCGTCAACGCCACTAATCGGGCCAGAGCCTTTCTGCGGACTTGGAAAATCTTACTTCCAAGAAGAACTCAATAAAGCTGAAGAAGCAATGAGAGCAACATACTGGCAAAGACTTCCAGGACTGAGGCAGGCCAAAGATCTCCTCGGAAAGTTCAACCGAGCAAGATCGAAGACACTGATCAACCTCAGCAAAACTAGTCTAAAGACAATCACAGGATTTGTTACGGGGCATTGCAGACTCAAAGAACACCTAAGGAAGCTAGGTTTAGAGGGGGACAGCACCTGCAGATTCTGCAAGGAACGTCCAGAAACACCTCACCATATACTGATGGAGTGCTATGCTGTGCACCATGAAAGACTGAACACACTGGGATCATACCAGCTGACTGTAGAAGAAATACCACGAATAGACCCCCTTAAAATCCTCAAATTCCTGAAGGTATTGAGGCTGGAGGGGCTGCTGTAAAACGAGAACACATCGAGAAGCAGAAGAAGATGGGGCACAATAGATCTAATAAGGTCGCAGCGCATCGGTCAACATCCAAACCTACCAATACCAATACCAATCTCTTTTATTTCCCTGTTCTCTTTGTTTTATATTTTAGCACGCGGGTGAACAAATGATCCGTGCTCAACAAAATTTGATCTCAAACGAGCAAATATCTGAAAAAACGGTTGCATTCTTTCTGGATATGTAACAAGAAAATAACTCAAATGATAAAAGAGATTTTCATAGCCATTATAGCTTACTTACCTTAGGAAATATAATTCCGAAGCTTCTTCAGAATTTTCATTACTCTGTATAAAACATACCAGCATATCATATTTTTCTTAATTTCCATATGCTACATTATTCGAAGACATTGTTTAATATCTATTAAATAATAATACCAAAAGAACGAAAATAAACACCTCTATAAACCAAATGTCGATCCAATTACCGTTGATATTGGTTTGACATTTATTTTTGTTTCTTGTCGTGAACAATATCCATGACCTACTATCATATTATCATTTAATTTCAGAAAATTGTCATTTCTTTGCGTTTCTGAGAAAAAGTTTATACCATCATATATTTTTGAAAAGGTAAAAAAAAGAGAAATTTTTTAGTCTATAAATATACAGGGTATTCCATTTGAAAAAACAACATAACTTTGTGATAAGATGAACGACAAGAAAATGCAACATTTTCAAAAATATCCTGTATCTTAAAAACTAAAAGGGCTATTAAAATTGTGTTGACGGCATCTTCAGTTTTACGAAAAAGTAGCACAGTGTCTTTCACTTGTGCATTGTAGTTATCCATGGGCTACTATTAAATTATGCATTTAATTTCAGAAAACTGTCATTTATTTGCGCGTTTCTGAGAAAAAGTTTATAATATAATATATTCTTGAAAAGGTAAAAAAAAGAGGAATTTTATAGTCTATAAATATACAGGGTATTCTATTTACAAAACATAACTTTGCTTCATAACTCGAAAATAGTGAATATGTTACAAAAATCACACCACTGCATTCTATGGAAAAAAATCTATGAGAATGTTGTATTACCTTTTCGATAAGGATAAAAAAGGTCCCAAAATGCAACATTTCCAAAAATGCCCTGTATCTTAAAAACTAAAAGGGCTATTAAAATTGTGTTGACGGCATCTTCAGTTTTACGAAAAAGTAGCACAGTGTCGCGAAAACCACAACCCTCTATCTTCAAAAATAACGAAGATACCATTCAAAAGTATCGAAAATTGTACACACTTTACAGTATTTTTACTAATGAGATGTTTTTTAGAAGAGGAGCGCCAATTTTACTGTTCAAATTCAAAAACTTACACATTTCTGAGCCGATTGTTTTAGTTTTCTGGAATTTGAAAGCAATTTGTTGTGTCTGTAAGAATCTTTCTTCATGAAGGGCTTTGCGTTCTGGTATACTCTTTCAGTAGTCGCTTTCTGGAATCAATTCTATATATTATATAATATAAAAAAACTCGTGAGCAGCAGAGCTTCATCACAAAAGTCGTATTTTTCGAGCGAAATGCATCGCGTCGAGATGCGATTCTAATGAACTGATAGCCCGGTCAAGTTAGCATAAAAATAGGGGTCACCTTGCATAAATTCCCAACCAGCTGAATTTTTGCATAAACGTTGGAGACACCATTATAATGAAATTGTGAAAAGTCCCCATGAATCCTGTGTTTGCTAAAAAAGTTATTCGAGGTCAAAGGTCACAAAAATGGGTTTTTTGGATTTTTTGGCGAAACGGTTAGTTTTATCAAAAAATGTTTCAAACAAAAGTTGTAGAACAAGCAAATGTCTACAAAAATGGTTCTCACTTTTTTTCTTTTAAGATTCACCATTTCTGAGAAAAAGCGATTTTAAAATTTACTGGAATTGTATTCTCCATATTATACATGAGTACGCTGCCTATGTACATTATTGGATGCATGATATAAATATAATAATATTTATAAAGTAATAATAAAATAAAAAATAGAAAAAATAAATTATTATCATTATAATTCTGAGAATATGAATTAAAAAGAAACCCAGAACAGAAAGGGGCAGAACAACGTCGCCGTGTGACAAAAACATCGGCATCTTCTGATATTCTCTTTGACGAATATATGACATTTCCAACTAGCCAACAACAATTTCTGTCAAACAGTCATAATAAGTCTCGGTTCATCACAATGCTAAAAGAACATTGAACATATTTTAGTCAAGCAAGCTGAAACGACGCTGATGTACTCATCATAGAAACTGCAATACATCAATCCAATCCAACTGATGTAAATGTTGTTGTTGGTGAAGACGTTGATCTGTTGGTATTACTAAACCGCTCGAACTCCCATTGAAAAAGTCATTTATTTTTTAAAACCAGGCAGGGCTCAACATCCATCGGAAATATTTTCAAATAACAGTTTGTCGGCTTATGCTAAATGTAAAGATCGTATTTTATTTCTACATGCTATGACTGGCTGTGATACAACATCAGCAATGTTTCGGAGGGGAAAGACTTCTGTTTTTAAAATGTTTGAAAAACAAGATTTAATAAAATGTGCAGAAGTTTTTGAAGATATCAAGTCTGCCCCAGAAACTTTAATATCCCACGGAATTCGCTTCATTCTTTGTCTGTATGGAGCTCCAAAAAAAATTACGTGTATAGATAACTTACGTTACTTATCTTTTGCAAAAAATACACGTAATAAAAAACTTGTGCAATTAGCTAGTCTTCCTCCTACCTCGGCTTCTGCTCGCCAGCACTTCTATAGAGTTTATTACCAGATTCAAGTGTGGCTTGGTAATCAACTGGATCCAGAAGAATGGGGTTGGAAGCTAGTTAATAATGTTTTGAAACCAATCCACACTACTTCCACCTGCACCAGAACATCTACTAAACACCATCTTTTGCAACTGCAGAATGGGGTGCAATTCGAAATGCGGCTGCAAAAAAGTTGGGTTGTTTTGTTCACTAGCATGCACCAATTGTCAGGGCTCGTGCGATAATGTCGAATCTCTAACAGAGGAAGATGCTGACTTCGACGACGAAACAGATGTATTACAGTTAGAGCAATCAACAGAAGAAAAAAGAAGAAGAGGAGGAAGAAGAAGAAGAAGAAGACTGTGAATGATCAGTTCCCTAAAATAATTTATAAATTGCTAGTATTTAACCAAAAATTGTTTTTATATTGGGTATTGAGATATAAACTTAAGCTTATGTCTCAATCCTCAACCCTAATGATTGTTTTAAATTCATTTTCTTCAATTAACGTCAAATGAATAATAAGTAGTCATTTAAAAATTGAAATGTAAATGAATGCAATTATAGTAACTAACAAAATTTTTGTAAACCTTTTATTTGTAAAAAAAATTGCTATATTTCAAGTGGTTGAAAAAGAAGCAGTAAAATTTCGAAACTGGTCAGCCAAATTATTTTGTTTTATTTTGTTTGATCCCCTCATCCCTAGATGATTTTCACATTTATGCCGTATAGTTGGACTACCGGGGAAACGTTAAGAAAAGTCCGATACAGTAGGCAGCGCTTAGTCATGCATAATTATGGAGAATACAATTCCACTACCTAAATTTTAAAATCGCTTTTTCTCAGAAATGGTAAATCTTAGAAGAAAAAGAGTGAGAACCATTTTTATGGACATTTGCTTGTTCTACAACTTTTGTTTGAAACATTCTTTGATAAAACTAACCGTTTCGCCAAAAAATCCAAAATCCCATTTTTGTGACCTTTGACCTCGAATAACTTTTTTAGCAAACACAGGATTTATGGGGACATTTTACAATTTCATTATAATGGTGTCCCCAACGTTTATGCAAAAATTCAGCTGGTTGGGATTTTATGCAAGGTTAATGTTTATTTTGACCGGGCTATGAATTATATTTTGTGCATCGTGATTTAGGAAAAAAGTTGAAACCAAGGAAGAAGCTCACTTCAATATCAACTCAATCCACACACCAAATTTCAAACCTCTATCGTAAAAAAATTTCGCGAAGTGCATCGCATACTGAATTTTAACGAAATAATAACCACGAAATGCAACACGGTTAAGAAAGAGTTGAATCCGAAAAAGGATCTTAAGTCAATATAAACTCAATGTACGTACCAGACTTTAAACCTCCAACTCAATCTGGAGGAGCTGCGGAGTACGAAAATTTTTCAAAAACCATGAAAAAACAAGAACTATCTACGTTAAAATTGGCGGCGGTTGGCGGTTGGAAAAATTCAACCAAATTTTGATAGTTTTGTTCTAAAAAGAATCCCAGATAAAAACAATTCAGCTCATTCGGTGTATCAATATGTACCGAGAATATATAATAATAATAATAATAATAATAATAATAATATATATTTATCCTGAAGGACATTACATTAATGTATAGGACACGTCAAAACAATTAACATAGAATTAACTAATTTCTGTAGAAAAATATTCTTCCAGAGTATAGAAACATTTATTCAATAATATTGTGGTAACTTCCTTCTTGAATCTTGATCGACTTAAGGACTTGATCCAGTTGGGTAGGTGATTGAACAATTTGATCCCTACATATGTTGGACACATTTCAAATTTAGAGGTCCTATGAGCCGGAATGCAGATGGTGCAATTATGCCGTGTGTTATAATTGTGAAAACTGTAAGTCGTATCTAACTTTGACAATTTTCCGTAAATAAACAGTAGACAATTTAAGATGTAAATACAAGGCAATGATAAAATGTTATGTTGGATAAATATCGGTCTGCATGATTCTTGGGGTTTCAAGTTGAAAATGAGACGTATACATCTTTTCTGTGATGAAAAAATTCTTGCACTCGCTGCCGAATTACCCCATAGAACCAGGTTATAGTTCAAGTGAGCGAACACCAGGGCGTAATAAATAGTGAGCATGCCCTCCAGAGGCAGTGGTTGCTTGAGGCGACTAAGAGCGAAGAAAGATCCATTCAATTTTCTGCTGAGATGTTCGGCATGACAGTGCCATCGTAAATTTCTGTCGACGTGTACACCCAGAAACTTGACGCTGCCAGTAGATTTAAGTTGGCTGCCATTGAAATCGACAACAAAAGGTACATCAGGAATAGATTCCCGCAATTGGAAATTGATTACCTCCGTCTTACTCAGATTCAACAGAAGTGAGTAACGATAACACCAGTCAAAAAGCTCTCGGATAAGTATTTCGCATTTGGTTCTCAACTCATCCATGGTCATCGCTGATACTCCCATTGATGTGTCATCAGCGAAAAGAGTAATCGAGTCGGCACTTATATATTCAGGAAGATCGTTAATGAATAGTAGAAAAATTAACGGTCCCAAAATAGAACCCTGAGGTACCCCCATAGATAGGAGATAGTTTCTAGATCTGCAATTTTTATTCTCAACAAATAAACAGCGGTCGGACAGATAACTAGAGATCCACTCCAGAAAAACGCCCCTAAATCCCACACTGTACATTTTATTCAAAATGAAAGAAAACTGCAAGCAGTCGAACGCTCGAGACTGATCAAAAAAAAGTCCTGCAACATACAAGCCATTATCTAAGCTGGCATAAATAAATTCTAGGAATTGACAATCTTACAAAGAAGAAATTTATCGCGGGAAAATAGTATATGAAACAAGCAATATTATCGGTCTAGCCCGCATAAGTCGAAGCAGCCGTTGACACGTGTTTCAGACTCTTTGGTTTTCACCAGAACACGTGTCAACAGCTGCTTCGACATATGCAGGCAAGACCAATAATATTGCTTGTTTCATGTATATATATACAGTGTGTCGCATTAAATATGAAGACACCCCCATATTTCAGTTATTCAAAGAAATATAGATTTGAATTTTCTCAGGGTCATGAACGGCGGTGGGACATATTTTTTAAGATACTCAACTGAATTCTGAATTCTAAACTCGGCCTACTACGAATTGACAAATAGGGCCGATACTCAATATTTTGTTTCGCGTTAGAGATATCGAAAAATGTTATGAGGAAAAGTTGTTCAGAAAATGTTTTTAGGCCCATATACCAATTTTTATGACAAAATTCGCATTTTCAATTTTATTTAATTTTGGTATCCCAAAATTATTACGAGTTTTCTTTTTTCAATTTTATACTTAGTGTGCCATGGAAAATAATAAAATTGACAGAAGTGTTAAATACTAGTTAGTTTGAAGTATTGCGTTAAGTTAAATTTAGTGAATTTGTGATTAGAGAATCAAAATGCCATTAACTTTACGTGAAAAAATCGAAATAATTCGGTTGTTTGGTGATAATACCCGTAGCAGCAGACAAGTTGCTGCAGAGTTTAACTTGAGACACCCCGAACGTGCTTTTGTTACTCATGGAAAACAGCCGCTGTAAGTACTCTTTTCAATGAAACTGGCAGTGTTGTTAAAATGTATCAGAATGGTCAACCTCGTCGAATACACCCGCATCTTGAGGATAACCTTATATTGTTAGGAAATCGAGCAAATCCATTCATGAGCCTCCGAGATTGATCATCTCAACTTAATATTGGCAAGGATAAAATTAGAAGATGCTTCAAACGTCACAAAACTAAGCCGTATAAACGTAATATATATATATATATATATATATATATATATATATATATATATATATATATAATCAGACATGAAAAATTTTTCAAAAATCATGGTCCAGAAGGTCTAAAACGCACCTGACTAATTTCTCTCGATACACTGCAATAGTATGTATTTTTGGAATAAAATACGACTAAAAATATCAAACATGCATTCAGCATAGAATTTTCTAATTTTTTGACGTTTCGCTTGTAAAAGCGACAAATCGGCTGGATTCTGGCACCGTGAGAACGATTTTTTCCACGAAATGATCGACATTTCTAAACGGACTATTGGTAGCGATTGATTATTTCGAGTATCGTCGCCGATCATTCATCTGACGATAGCCCAGTTCAGGCTGTCTGAAGTCTTTCTTCTATCTTTTTGCGAAACATATTCTAGAAGTTTCTATAACCATGTTTAAGTTCGTATTATCAGCAAACATACAAATATTACAATTTTCAGTCAACACTATTAATTTATACAACATATTATGAACAGTAGATGTCCCAGCACATTTCCATGTGGAACACCGTATTCATTTGTGATATCAGGCGATAGGAAGTTTTCACAATTAATATTTTGCTTTCTAATTACGTAGATTGACTGCTTGCTCAACACTTGGTGGAAAATTGTTCAAAATTATAAATGAAATTATGTGAAGCACTTATATTGATTCTACCAAAATTTCCATATTTACTCGACATAATATTTGAGATTTAATTTTTGAAATTGAAAGTTTATTGACTTTTCACCCAAATTAAGTAACAATAGGTTGAATAAATACAATATGCAACCTAGTAGTAGGAATAAATGAAATTTGCGAACCATGCTGTCTTTGAAATTTTAAGTATACCGCGTGGCCACTGAAAATGGCTCGCCCCTATAAATTTTTTGTTTTATGAGACAATGGAATGAAATACATTTCATAAAGTGAACGAGAAAAATCCTTTAATAATTCAAAATATTGTCAAAATATCATGTAATGTATGAAATTGACCATGGTCGACAAGTATATTTTTCATGATTTGATTATTGTATTTTGCGTATTACGCTACTAGAATATTCGGAGCGCGCTCTCGTGAGTATATCCAAAGGTTTTAAATCACTATGTTAGTGTGCCTTGGAATCATATACACCACTGTTGTGGAGTAGATATCTTCGTATCAGGAGGTGCGTGTTTAAGCGACGAATTTCTGCATTTTTAGTCTAAGCGGTGCATTGTTGTTGCCCAATATCTTTGGTGGGATGGCGCTCTGGATTGTTATCCAGACAGTGTTACTGATCACGATTTGTATTAGGGAACAATTAGAAATTTGTTAATTCACTTCGAGTCAAATAAGCTGCACTGATGAGATCGGGGTGACTTGACAATTTCTATAATTCACCGTTCGATTGTGAATGCAGATTTTGCGTTGCTGAATACGTATAACCAACCAGCTTCCTTGGAAAGTTGTTTGATAATTTTTTTAATTATTGAAGAATTTTTCTTGTTCACTTTATGTAATGTATCATATTGGTCAGACTAGGAAAAATATCCGTACCATATTTAATACAAATAAAAAATCATTCGATGTAAGAAATTTACTGGAATTTCAGAGCTTGGCTTAAAAAATAACCAATTTACAGATATAAGTCATTCAGAGTTAGGGTGACAACGCACGAGCCGCCAACCGCCGGTTGGCGGTCGAGCGGTAGCGCGGTCGAGCGCGGATTGCCGTCGCGGTTTGTTGATCGCTAGTCGTCATGAAAGTGTCCGCAGTAGTAGCTGTAGCCATTTGGCTATCGTATATTCTATCTAAAAAACGGAACAAACGTCGTTGCAAAGCAAAATATTGGGTTCGTCCTCTGCTTCAACAAAGAAGTAGTAAAGGAGCATTCATAATTTTCTATAGAGAATTGAGAAGCTTCGAAGATAAATTTTTCAATTCTACCAGAATGTCAACGTCGTCTTTTGGTGAGTTACTGAGCAAAATTAAAAAGGAAATGACCGGAGTGACTAAAAATATCAAATCTACTACAAATGTTAAATTAATAATGAAGGGAAACCGCGCGAAATTGCGGTCTCGTGCGTGGTCTGTCATTCAAGTATGTACAAATCGACAACCGCAAGACCGCCCGATGTCGACTACCGCCCAACCGCGCGGTTACGCGGCTGCCAGTGCGATGTCTACCATATATTCTTGTACAAATTGACAAACGCGCGACCGCCAACCGCCGCGGTTGGCGGCTCGTGCGTTGTCCTACTTATTGAATTAATTGTAAGGTGGAACGATAACGGACCTTCGGAAGCTCTAGAGATTACGTCCACTAGCTCCAGGACCGTATCCATCACTAATGACCAAATAATCTTTTGGATATCATCACTCATTACAGCAGTAATATAAATATTTAGATTGTTGCATTCTTAGAACAATAAGAAAATTCCTGATAATGAGTCAATATCCCAAAACATATATGTCGAGCAAATTTAGCCCTTTTAGTGGAATCAAACTAAATTTTTTACTCCGTTTGATTTATAATTTTGCTTTTCATTCGGAAACTAAGACCAAAAAAAATTAAATATACATACACTCAATCCTACCTCGTTCCGATCTTTCAGAAGTAGCATTATATTTTTCATCTCAAAAGCACTACGAATATAAATATGGAAAGCACCAACACAAGCTTGCTCCCATCAATAGCCTTCAAACAACCGTCGCATATACCTATCACAGGAGGTTCACAGGAATGTTTGCAT
Source organism: Cynegetis impunctata (assembly GCA_030704885.1). Taxonomy (NCBI): domain Eukaryota; kingdom Metazoa; phylum Arthropoda; class Insecta; order Coleoptera; family Coccinellidae; genus Cynegetis; species Cynegetis impunctata. The sequence continues at coordinate 25,215 of JARQZK010002321.1, read as the reverse complement.
TCAAAACCAGAATTATTTGAAATAATCAGGTTAAACATATCAAAGGATTTATCCAACTGATTCTCATGAACTAGATCCAAGATCTTCTCATGAGAAGCTTCCGTATTTATAGCCTACCTATCTATATATGTCTTCCAATCATAAGGAAATGCACCATAGTCTAGGGATGTATTGACAAATTCCAGAAATCAATTTCTATTTATATCGAAGGCATCAACCCAAATAATATATTTTTCATCAAAAGAACTGTTCAGCGATTGCAGTCTTCAAGATCTGGCATGTTCAATTTATGGACTATTTCTGAATGTCCATGAGAAACAACTTTTCTCAGTATCATGCAATAACTGCCAAACCTTTTCATTGTTTCTAGGATTGCCCTTATACTCATTTTATACATACTTTCATTACATATTAAATGATCTATCAATGTAGCTGCGTACTCTGTTTTTCTGTTACATTAAGTTATGAATTATTTCAATCCATGCTGCTATATAAGTTCCATATATTTTCTTCCATAGAAAGTATTTTTCAACGAGTTATATATTGATGACGCCTCATATCACCTGTATAATCTACATTTCCACCTAGAAACTCTCGAAAAATAGAAAAGAATTCATTATCATTGCATTTTTGAGAAACGCCGCAGAGTAGTTTAAATCATAGGGTAAAGTCGGGTGAGTTGGCCAACCTTTTTTTGAAAAGGTGGAAAGAGCACTAAATAACATATGAGTAAAACGAATATTTTACAAAATGAGGATATTGAATAGAAGTAAACAAAAATATATGATATAAGACGAAAAATGTTTTTTTCGCCAAGTGAGAAATTTATATAGAAAAAGTCCTAATGAGCCATCTCCCCCACCGAGGGCGGGTATTATGGCGCACTAAGAAAGTAATAAGATATTCATGCGGGTGACATGGCGCATATACAATTTTTTCACCTAACCACTGGAAATAAATCATACGTCTTTAGAATGGAAAATGAATTGTAATTCAGACTAAAATAAACATAAAATAAGTTTTCAACTGAAAAATATTATCGTATTTGCGTTTTCCACTGCGAAGACACTTATTTGTGAAACTCGTGCAGCCTTCGTGTAATCATTGTCGACACTCTATGCTTTCGATCAAATCTTCACTGCTTTTTGTTTGTTCATAAATCTCGCCACATCCAACACACTCACTTTCTAAGTCTTCACTTGCAGTATCCGAATCCGGTTCCATATCTGAACTAATTGAAGTACTTATCTCTGATGAAACACTTAGATCTCTTTTTTGGATTTTTTGATTTTTTGTTTGAGATATATTTTTCAACTTTCTTTCATTTTTCCGTTTCATGTCCTCTGACTTTTTCTCTAATAAAGACTTACGTTTCAAAATATTTTCCTTCGAGGTCAAAACTTCGGCTAGTTGTCTTCCTCGCTTCCTTATTGTTTCGACTTTGGATGTGGAGGGAATAGGGCCTATTGAGTCTAAGATTTTTCCAGGTGTATTGCCTATTGGTTCAACAGTATCATTGTTTGTAATGTTGGATGCATTATTGCCTGCTACTTCGGGTAAATGAGCTTCATTCTCATTAAGAAAGGCATAATCTGGAATAGCCTGGTATTTGTGTGAACAAACGTCAAGAAGATCTGAACATATTGTTTATAGCATTCTTGATACTTACGTGTGAGTTTGTAATGAACAAAAATGCTCCTTCTATTCTCCTATTTTCAGTATCACATCTGTTCAGTGAATATATGTCTAAATTCATGTTCCACTCACTTAGGTGTATATTGAGGAATATGAGACTCTCTAATACATATAACCAATGGTTTTCATTTATCAACCATAGTAATAATATTATCATAATGGTTCAGATAAACCTGATAATTGAAGTAGAACATTGATTTATTTCTTGATTGTTATGTTTTTATCATTTCATATTCCTTTTTTATCTGCTCGATATATTAGGTATTTCTTTCCTGTACAACATTCTTTTAATCAATTTTGATCTTCAATTTCTGGACAGAATTAGAACTATTTGTATATTTTAACTCATTATTCATTATATATTCAATACTTTCATCCTGTTCATCTTATACACACAAAAAGTATGGTTTTATTGGATATATGGTTGAATCTTCCCTTCACACATGAAACATTTATCTGAATACTTAGAGATGTAACATTGTCTACATTAACTGAATAATATTGTTATCTCCAATAATTTATCATTTTCCAAAAAAAAACAGTACCTCCAATCAGTTGAATATATATATATACAAGGTGTTTCAAAAAAAGGTGACCCCCTCTCTAGGATAGGTAGAAAACTGAAAAATAATTGGGGTTTGCTTAGTAAAAAATTCCGTAACGCCATCCTTTTTCAAGATACAGGGCGTTGAAGAAAAAAAAATTATACACGTTTCTTAAGATTTTGCAGAAACTACTGGCAACATTTTAATGAAATTTTAAACGAATATGTTTTGGAAGCTGATACATCCAATGAATCCGTTTTTATGTCTGACTCTCATAGAGGGCGCTAGTTACACGGTTCATATCGAGTAGTATTGAACATAATTGTTTTAATATTAGATTTATTAAGCAAACTTTCAAGCTTACTTAAACATCATTTAATTTCACACAAAAAAGGTACTCTTGGTAAAACTCGATACTATGTACCGTTTTCGGAGTATTTTGATTTGAAAATTATGAAGTAATAACCGATGAATTTTACACGGCAATGGCATTTTCTCTGAGTTTGCCATGGTAAACTGTCTTTCATTTGTGACGTTTAGTCAACAATAATTACATTCCTATTTGTTAAAGTAGATATTGTTAATCAAAATGTACTCAAATTATGAATACACTGACATGTTATTAACCTTAGGAGAGTGTTTAGGAAACGCTAATGCAGCTGTTACGCGTTATGCAGAAAAGTTTCCTCGAAGAAACTTACCAAGTAAAAATACATTTAGAGCCATCGAACGACGTTGTCGAGAAACTGGGAGTGTGAGACCTAAAAAAATAAATTCTGGTAGGCCAAGAACAACAAGAACCATTAATAAAGAAAATATGATTTTAAATTTAGTCGATCAAAATCCAACAGTTAGCGTAAGGAATGTGGCAAGACAAACGAATACGTCTTCTGCAAGTACTTGGAGGATACTTAAAGAGCAGCAGCTACATCCTTATCATTACAGACAAGTCCAAGAGCTCTTGCCAGACGATCTACCGGTTAGAATGGATTTTTGTCAAACATTACAAGAAAGGACAGCCCTCAATCCAAATTTTTTAAAATGTATTCTTTTTACGGACGAGGCCACTTTTACGCGACAAGGTATGTTTAACTCCCATAATGCACACTACTGGAGTGATGAGAATCCACATGTCAAAAGGGTGACACATTACCAACACTCAATTAAAGTTAATGTTTTGGGCAGCAACTTTAGGTAACAAATTAATTGGTTATCACATTCTACCTGGAAATTTAAATAGTGATATGTACCTGGACTTTTTAAGCAATCACTTATTCGAGTTATTAGAAAAATTTTAAACGGTAAACGAGCGAAGATATCTATTTTTTTATGCACGATGGAGCTCCACCGCACTTTGATAGAATGTGTCGTCGTAATTGGTTGTGTAAACCATTTTCCGAATAGATGGATTGGTAGAGGTGCAGAAGCTCCGATTCATTAGCCTCCTCGGTCATGTGTGATTTTAATCCCTTGGATTACACAGTTTGGTCGTATCTAAAGAAAAGTTTATGCTGCAGAGGTAAATTCACCTCAAGAATTGAAAGAAAGAATACGTCACTTTAATGATCTGATAGCTGACTCCCAACCGTTTAGTAGATTAATGGATTCTTTAGAAAAAAGGATAGCTTTGTGTATTCGTGAGAACGGAGGACATTTTGAAACACCTGCTCTAATTGAAAATCCTATTTATGTTATTAGCTTCTTTTGAATTTTCTGATTTTTGTTTTTTAATAAAATGCGTTTTTATCATTACTTCATACAGCATCGGTTATTACTTCATAATTTTTTAAATCAAAATATTCCGAAAACGGTGCACAGTATCGAGTTTTGGGGGCGTTCAAGGATTGCGTAAAGCAATTTGGGGGGAGGAGAGGGGCTTGGAAAACGTTACTATGCGTTACAGGGGTGGGAGGGGGGTTCGAACAACGCGCTACGTAACATTGATTTTTATTGAAATAGAAAACTAGAGAATTTGAATCTCCGAAGTTGTTAACTCTTTTCGTTTATTTTTTATTGGGAATCCCTCGATTGTATTGTAAGTCAGTTTTATTTTGTTGTCCCAAGTTGGCAACTCTATCCGTTTATGTTTTATGGGGTATATCTCGACTGTATTATTCGTCACTTATATTTTGTTTCCGTTGCCAATTTTCATTTCGTGTTTTAAACACGTAATACACAGGAGCGAAACTACGAAACTATCTACCTACATGCATACGAACACACATATATATATATATATATATATATATATATATATATATATATATATATATATTATATATATATATTATATTATATATATATATATAATATATATATATATATTATATATATATACATATGTAGAGAAAGAGAGACTTTTGAAATTGGGTTTTTGATGCCAAGCATCCTGAAATGTCATGAAACGAAAAACTATCTTGGGCCTAGGTCCTACTTTGCTAATCGCACCCTTTTCAATAAGCAGGTTTTCAAAGTAAAAACCTGCTAATAAGCGAAAATTGAATAATGCATGAAAAAAATAATGGTGGATGAAGTTAGCTAAAAATGTATGCAACGACAGGGCTAAGTCAGGAAATCGGCATAATTAAATGTAAGATTAGTAGTAAAAATTTATTAGGACAAATTTGAGTCCTTTTCAACATATCACATTATGTATGATTGTTTATTAAATAAAAATCTCTTGTTTTGTTTATTATTAACGAAAACACGATCAAAACAATAAAAACGGTATTTTTGCAACTTTCCCATTACTTTTGCGCAACATATTTGTGACTTTTAGGTAAAAATGCTCACGTGGGTGTTACGTAACGTTTATAGGGGGGAGGAGGGGTTAATGAAAACGTTACGGAGCGTTACATAGGGGGGAAGGGGGATGAAAAATCTTCAAAAATTGCGTTACGTATTACTTGAACGGCCCCTTTACCAAGAGCACTTTTTTTGTGTAAAATTGAATGATGTTTAAGTACGCTTGAAATTTTGCTTAATAAATCTAATATTAAAAAAGTTATGTTCAATACTACTAGATATGAACCGTGTAACTAGCGCCCTCTATGAGAGTCAGACATAAAAATAGATTCATTGGATGTATCAGCTTCCAAAACATATTCGTTTAAAATTTCATTACAATGCTGCCAGAAGTTTCTGCAAAATCTTAAAAAATGTGTATAATTTTTTTTTCTTCAACGCCCTGTATCTTGAATACGGATGACGTTATGAAAATTTTTCACTGAGCCAACCCCAATTATTTTTCAGTTTTCTACCTATCCTAGAGAGGGGGTCACCTTTTTTTGAAACACCCTGTATATATATATATCGTAGAACCAGGTTCAAATGCATTTAATATTATTAATAGTTTATGGAGTCCAGGAAATGGACTTTTCCCGAGGTCGCGTGACAATTTTCCGAGAAGCCATGCAACCATGGGGAAAGCATTTATGTATGTGTAATGAACAATTCTTTTCAATACAAACTGAATTATATTTGAAAACAAAAACAAGGCAATATAACTACTAAAAGCTTCTATTTTAAAGAGTTAATGAATAAACGTCTATATACATGATTTTTACGGAATGCACTAGCTATTTGTTACAATTTGTATTATTATAAAATATACACTCCTTCAATAGCCTACAGAATTGTTGTTGAAGACAATAGTACATTATTTATGCCTTCTAAAATATTTTCCAGTATTGACGTTAAATTACCTACTTCTGAATGAATTTAGGAATAGAAATTAAAATTTTTCTAATTACCGATTCTCAGATATAACTTTCAGCTGCACTCGAGAAACGCTAACCACCATGTCCTTTCAGAATAAAAAGTCTCCTCCTATAAGAAGTTTTATATAATGCCGAAGATTATCTTTAACCGAGGCCAGTATATTCTACAGGATTCTTTAGGTTCAAATATTCTGCAATCTGTTTCGTTATACTTATACCTACACTTATATCATAGAAACGTGAATGTTTAGTATAACGATATAGGTACCATAACTAGTCTTCAACTGTTCATATTTGTAAGTCTGATGTTAATATTTTTACGATGGATCAATTGGGATTTGTGCATCTAGCAGGAAAACCAAAACTGCCATCTCTTGTGCATGCACAGAAATACCTCATATTAAAATTATTGTCAATAGTGAGTTCCGTCGTGTGCTGCAAGGGATGGAGTTACGGGGAAAGTTAGTACTTTGGACTTTTTAGGTGTGTCACCAGCACTTTGACTTTAGAGCAATACAAAAATTCAGTAAATTAGTAACGTACACATTTTCTTTTTATATATCGCAATTTTTGATCATTGAAAATACATTCGATAAAGCTATATATTTCATGAATTAATGCCTTTCCGACCAATAAACGAGAATAATATGATCATTACCAAGTTTACCTTATTATTGTGCTGTAAACGAAGCTATTTAAATATTTCGAAGGATTTCCTGAGCAGTATTTCTGCATTCATTTTACCTGGTCAATGGACAGTAAATTTCCTATTCTAGAGAAATGATATAGAAAACATTTTGGATAAAAAATCTCTCTATATATATATATATATATATATATATATATATATATATATATATATATATATATATATATATATATATATATATATATATATATTATCTATATATATATATATATATATATTATATATATATACTTATATATATATATATATATATATATATATATATATATATATATATATATATATATATATATATATATATATATATATATATATATTCTTCTTCTTGTGGTGCCGTACCCGGTTTAGGGTTGTGGCGACCTCTCTGCAATATACTCATGCTGTGCATGATACAGCGATACACGAATAGAAGGGACCTACAGTTTTACGACGGCTCCGAACGTCTTTACAGAGAGGCTTTACTAGGCAGAATACTGCTCGGTAGTTTGCCATTGCCTTCCGAGAGGTGGCTCCGCATAAATTCGTTGTTCCGGCCAGGATTCGATCCAGCGACCTTCTGTTCAGTAGCCCAACGCACTGACCACTATATATATTATTATTATATATATATATATATATATATATATATATATATATATATATATATATATATATATATATATATATAATAGATATATATATATATATATATATATATATATATATATATATATATATATATATATATATATATATATATATATATATATATATATATATATATATATATATATATATATATATATATATATATATATATATATATAAACATAGGCGCCGGCTCCATGGGGCCTGAGGGGGTCCGAGCCCCCTCAAAAATATTATTGGGGGGGCTCCGCCCCCACAATAATTTGATAAAGTTATTAGTTATTTTATTTATTTGTAAAATCACAAAATGCCTCCAGAGGACTAAACAGAGGCAGGTTAGAAATGTGAAGCCTCCCTTGAGTCAATGTTACAATTCAATACTTATTTTTTTCACGTCTTTGTTGCCATGCAATGAATACAGTAGATGATTTGAATGAAAAAATCCAATGTCTTCATCTAAGTGTTGCTGATCTGTAAAAACTATATGATGGCTTGATTTGTAAGGAGTGATAGTTTTGCACACTTTTCGAATTGTGTTTAAAAGAAAAACCTCCACAATTGATGATTCCTTTTTTCTCTCGGAATCGACGTATACCAAAAAAGAATAAAAACAACGAAGCCAGCTCTCCGCACAATTGGACTCATACAGGGCATTGCAGTTGAACAAGAGTACTAGCTGTTAGTAAACAGAGGCGAAAAGAAGTTTGTCAAAAAGGACCGAGACATTGAGAGACTGCGCTTACACTTGAATATGTTAGCCGTTATCACTAATAAACAATAACTGGTCTTAAAAAAAATGCACGATGTAAGAAAGTACATTGCATAAGAGTATGCAGTTGGAAAAATGTTATGTGAATTAGCTTCTTCAAGTAGTTCCAATCACGACAGCAACAGCAGAAAGTTGATTTAGCACCCTTAGACGTCTGAAGTCATATCTCCGATCAACCATGGGACAGAAGCGATTGAACCACTTGGCTTGTCTTCATCACCACCGAGATGTTTTGGATGAATTGAATATCCGACCAGTCATCAACGACTTAATATTCAGTAATCTAGTCAGAAGGTCGACATTTGCACCTTTCTAAAGACACTCTAAACCTAATAATGGTATTTAGAGCATTATTGAAAATCTTTATAAAATAGAGAGTTAAATAAATACAGAATGTTAAATTTTCACTAGCTATGTATTCACTGTAATAGTCTATAAGCATAATTATTAGTGTAAATTGAATTAGCTTTTTACGAAAATACTGTGCGTGTTTTGTTTCGATTTTCAATGCCAAAAAATGTGTCAGAATTGTTGAGTTTCCCAGAGTATCGAATTCTCGAGAGTCGAGGTTTAGGTATTCTAATATTGATCATATGACACTAAAATGCTTAAAAAACTCTGAAACTCTCTATTTTTCATTTAAATATATATATATATATATATATATATATATATATATTATATATATATATATATATATATATATATATATATTATATAAATATATATATATATATATATATATATATATATATATATATATATATATATATATATTATATATATATATATATATATATATATATATATATATATATATATATATATTATATATATATAATATACGTATATTATATATATATATAATACTATATTATATATACTATTATATATATATATATATATACAGGGTTTATTTCACTAGGTTAATGTCAACATTTAATAACTATTTGCATAAAAAACATTTTACTATTCATTAAAATTACACTATAGTTTACGCGTTTCGACTTTCTAGTCATTTTCAAAAACAATTTCCACAATTGTGAAATTGTTTTTGAAAATGACTAGAAGTCGAAACGCGTAAACTATAGTGTATTTTAATGAATAGTAAATGTTTTATGCAAATAGTTATTAAATGTTGACATTAACCTAGTGAAATAAACCCTGAATATAAAAATGTCAGTAAATACCAACGAATTATATATATATATATATATATATATATATATATATAGAATAAAGTATAAACTTTAAGATAAGAACACTTGGCTTATGTTTCACAATATGAAAAAATATTTAGATACTGTATTTAGCAGTAACGAAAAGTCGACATGTTTCGAGTTATGAAGTCATTATCAAGACTGACTACAGGAGAGTATTACATCCTAATTTATAAAACAGATAAAAGCAAAGGTGATACCTGAAAATCAATTTGTTCGTTTACAAGGGGAAATTGACTATTATGGGCGGAACTTATTTCGAGAATTTCAAGAAGGTCAAGGCGTTTTCCTTTGTTACCTGAATGTAACAATTTGGTTTTGTGGAAATCCAGGAAGTGATTGAATTTTATACAATGTTCAGAGAAGCCAGTGGCATTTTTGTTTTGTAAAATTGACTTTTTATGTTCTTCAACACGAATTTTTATATTCCTTTCTGTCTGTCCGATATAGAAAGCAGGACATTCGTGGCAAAATATTTTGTAAATACCACTGTTTTCTCCGATGTTAGATTTTTCTTTATTATTGACCAAGAATGACTTCAAGTTTCTTTTGTTTGTACAAGTTGTTTCAACGTTATTTTTCGATAGTATATATATATATATATATATATATATATATATATATATATATATATATATATATATATATATATATATATATATATATATATATATATATATATATATTTATATATATATATATATATATATATATATATATATATATATATATATATATATATATATATATATATATATATATATATATATATATATATATATATATATATATATATATCAGGAGCAGCTAGTCAAAGGAGGCTAAGGAGGCTAAGCCTCCTCAAAAATATTCCGTGTATCACTAATATATATATTATATTGAATAGTCAGCATTCAGCATATTCATATTAATCAAAATCATATTATTTTATTCACCTACCTTCCTTTCAACCTACATTATATAATATAATTTATCAATTAAGATAGAAGGTATTTACATTTACTGCATTTCATTCATTTCAAGATTTGTGGCAATGCTGCGGAAAGCTTAGAAAGGTATATTCTCAACGTTCATTATGCCTGCCACAGAAAAGCAAACAATGGTGCAAATACTCCGATGAATACTTCATTGCAATAGTAAAGCAAAACACATGTAAATGACAACACCGATCGCGGTCGTCTCCAGTCTTATACAATGTCGACCAATCACAACTAGAATTTCCCGTGACATCGAGTGAATTTCGTTGGAAATCGTAGTGTGATCGTAATTCGCTAATGGCCGCCGGAAACAGCTAGCGTATTGTGTCAAAATGAGTTTGATTACTGAAGTTAATTTCAAAAATTTCAATGGTGACTTAGTGGAATATTTGTTATCCCATAACTTTAGTGCTCTAAGTTATGAGGATAAAGTTTTGATAAAAACAGTGAGACCTACCCCTGAATTGAAGAATTTGGTGCAGCGTAACAGAAAACAAAACCGCGGTTTTAATACAAAGAATTATGAGAGACATCCTTGCCTAACCGGATCACAGGTAAAAAATAAATTATTTTGTTGGCAGTGTTTACTTTTTACTAGTGAAAATGTCTCTGTTTGGGGCCGCTTAGGATTTGACGATTTAAAAAATTTATCACGTTCTTTGGAAAGGCACGAAAAATCCCAGGAACATGTCGTGTCGCGGATCAAATTTAAAATGTTTTTGATAATGTTTTTGATAATGATTTGAATCAAGATTTACCCCAAGTTTATAAACTCTTATGTCTAATTGTTTCTATCCCGGTGACATCGGCTTCCGTAGAGCGCTCGTATTCCACTCTTAAGAGAATTGAAACTTATTTACGAAATTCAATGAGTCAGGATCGTTTGAAAAATATTAGTTTGTTGTCTATTGAAAAGGAATTGGTTAAACTTTTGGTGAAAGACAAAAAATTTTATGAGGATATTATAGATCATTTGGCTAACGTTAAAGATCGCAGAATCCCGCTAATCTTCAGAAATATATAACTTTTTATTTGCTGTCCCACACATATTTTGCACATTTTATTTTTCACAGGTTTTGTTTGTGGTACTAGATACTTTATTACTTAGTATTATACCAAATAATTCGTTGTTCCTTGTAAAAAATCTTAAAAGAATTTATTTTTTTTTGATTTTATGTAAACATTATTTTTTAATCAAGGCTTCTGCCTTGGCATTGACATCTATGCAGGAATTATAAAAAATAGATGTCTATGCCAAAGAATTTATAAAAAATTTTGTTTTTGGTCTAAATGTATATTTTATTATTTCATTTTGTTTTTCTTTTATGACAAGAATTTTATTTTAATCTATTTTTGGGAGGGTCCTATTTTATTTTTGGCAAGAAAAAACTCTCACCTCCACGTTGGTTCTTGCTGGGCAACAATTGATTAATTCCTCGAATAAGTAACAAATTCGTTAAGTAGGTAGGTAGGTACCTATTTTGTGATAGAAAAAAAAATATGATGAATAGATGAATTGATTAATTGGCTGAGAAGAGTTTTTGTGAATATTGTAAATAGGAGTTGTAGGCCTCAAGGTATACACTCGAAAGTGAAAAAAATTTTTTTCCAAACAAATTAATAGCTTAGGGTGCTTGTTTTACTCTGATTCTAAATTATACGGCGGTTGACCTTGAAATCCTAAAAAATTTCGCCTATGGTGTATTTTTTAACACCTCTTGTAGCCTCTTCAAACCAAAACCTCACGAGCCGCCACTATATATATATATATATATATATATATATATATATATATATATATATATATATATATATATATATATATATATATATATATATATATATATATATATATATATATATATATATATATATATATATATATATATATTACTATGTATAGGTCACACATATAATAAACTGAAACGAGGAAGAAAATGCATTCGTATGAATATCAACACAACTATATCTACATAAGCTATGGTATATGATTTCAGCAGAGATTTAATTGTTATTAGTAATTTTCATTAGGACTGAAATATTCATTCACTGCAGTCATAGATTTCTAACTCAACGACTCATTTATTTAAACACACAAATGAAAATGAAAAAAGATCTGAACAAAATTTCGCTGCTCCATATAGGCGAATATAGCAAGTTCAATTAAACATTGAAGTTTTATGAAAAACCTAAATGTGATATCGTTCGCATTATCTCATCAAGTTGTACAATATACTTAGGCTATCTTGGAGTTTTCACATTTGTTTTAGTTTTATTAAGGGTGTTAAGAAGGAAAGTTCCGTAAGCTGAAGAGGGTAGTTCCCAAACACGGCTTATACTCTTAAAGTAATTAAGATGAGATAGCTTGTGGGTAACAAGATTGGAACGAAATCTACTGCTATCAAAGTATTCTGACAAACATCAGTCCTCGGAGTTTCGGAACAAGATAAGTTA
>JARQZK010002321.1:0-7500 GCA_030704885.1 Cynegetis impunctata | reverse complement strand
TAGATATCGAAATGGGATATCCTTGAAAATATTTTACTATGCAAACTATGAGGGGTAGATGAGATTCGGTCTTATTTTCATAGGTAGCAGCTCTTCATTAAAAGAAATGTTCTGCATTCAGAAGCGGGTCATTAGGACAATTTTGGGACAATTTGGGAGGAGAGGATCTTGCAGGGGACATGTTGTCAAAAAACTGAATGGGTTCATTTTTATTTTTGGAGCAAGAGCCCGACACCGAAGGTGGAGGACGGCTCTTTTTCCAAAATATGAAAATGACCGAATGCAGTTTTTCAAAGACAACACGCTGGAATGCGAAATTATCCGGTTATTTTGATGCACGAGAGTAATTTGAGAGAATATTTCTCGAATAAACTTTCAACTAGTCAAGCTGACGATAGTAATTCCTAAATTCTCAGCCATATAACCGTTATATGAACTATGCTACTATGCAATTATCGGTCTACAATGCAATTATCGCATGGCTCTTTCGCTTCCTACAATGCAATTATAACTTTAATCTCCCTAGTGCTTGAATTATTTCCGGAAATTTTTCCGAAGGGACGCATTTTTTGAAATTATCTAGAAAAATGTGAGGAAAAATTTCCGGATATTAATTCAAGGACGCGGGTATTCGGTAAAAAAAATTCACACCTAAAATTTATTTGAAAAAAATCTGACATGTTTCATTTTGAAACTCATTATATAATAGTTGTCAAGAAAAAATTTCCACTTATTAATTTTGTTCGCCTATAGCTTGACAGGAGGAGCCAAATTTCCGAAAAATTTGGGATGACAGGTGTGCAATTTTTGCTGTAATTTTCGATAATTGCATTCCATTTAAAAGGGATTTATGACAGGAGGGAAATATTCCCCAATATTGCACACGTGCATCAGAATAACAGAATAATTTCGCATTCAAGCGTGTTGCCTTTAAAAAACCTGCATTCTATCATTTTCATATTCTCCAAAAATGAAAATTAACACATGCTGATTCTTGACAACACGGTATCATGAAAATTATCGGTAATTTTGATGCACTTGTGCAATTACTTACAATAATCTCTGCATTATGAATGACAGCCACACAGCTGTCAATTATAATAGTATATTATTCAACGAGCACAAAATGATTGCTATTTTTCACGAGGGTGAAGTTTGCGACACGAGCTGCAAGCGAGTATCGCAATTCACCCGAATGAAAAATTGTAATTTTGTGCGAGTAGAATACTATACTTTGTCCACGACTTCCTCGAAAAAATTAGTAATAATCTGCATTTTCAACAATAAAAATAGTTGTCAAAAGCGTTGACATAACATTTTCTGTGTTCACTGAAAACTGCATACTCCCGTAAACGTCAACTATTTCACTTGACATCGATTCCATTCCTTTCTTTCACTCTGATAAAAATGAAATAAATAATTTATTAGAGTAAATATTCAATAAGTTGGGCATTATATTAAATATTAGTTTAATAATTTGCCTAAAAGTTATCTTAGTTACATAAAATCTAATAACAATACTGTCCTAACAATGTGAATGATGGTCTCAAGTTTGGACATACGTTTTGAGAGTGACGTCATGCAGTGTATAATAAACCATTATACACACTAGTGAATAATAGGTATAATTATACTTCAGGAAGCACACGTATAATGAATGATTTATAGTACAGTCGTGGACAAATTTATTTTAATTTCACATAGGTCAAACATAAAGGGGTTCAAAATAGAATTATTTAATCAGAAATGCTCTAACCATTACGAAACATACTTTAATGTAGCTCGGTTCACGAAAACCTTTTATTGAATGCATAATAAAATAGTTTTACGACGATCGATACTCTTAAGTGTCCCATGGAAGAATAAACTTGGTTGAGAAATCGTTTTTGATCGACTTATATTACCATAAATTTTATTTCAATTTGAATTGATGTAGGCACGTCCATTTATTCAGTCTTTGATATGCGAACTTTAATTACACTCAACTATCAAAGCATTATATGGATATTAAAGAATAAATCACATTCGTGGGAGAGAAAAGATAACAGCATTTGAGCGTATTCGTTCATTTTATAAGGGTGAAGACCTCGCACACTGCCTGCCGCGTTTAATTAAGTGGGGAAGAGGAAGGGAATTGGATTGTCAGAGTCGTAACTGAGAAAAGGTGCAGGACAGAAGGGCATTCAAATGTTTGTTCTTTCTTAATGTATGTATGTAACGAACGTAAAAGTTGGCGTTATCAAATTGCAAATACTTAGGGTAGACCAATAACCTTATTATAGGATTTTTGAATGATTCACGAATACAGCATTTTTCATTATATATTCTTACCCTACAAACATTATTATTATGACTTTATATATATTTTATTTCTTTGCCAGATATCACAGATGAAATTGCCAATTTCCAGAACTTGGAAGGATGATTTGTGCGATATATTATTTGTTTCTTGATAATGAAATTACAACTGTATATTCAAATCAATTGAGCCAAGACATGCAACTGAACAAGCATTCCACGTACATTCTTAACGTGAAATGAGTGATCACTTGGACAGTTACAGTGAACCAAAATATATGCAATTATATATATATATATATATATATATATATATATATATATATATATATATATATATATATATATATATATATATATATATATATATATATATATATATATATATATATATTCTTCAAAAAGTTGAAACAGTACTTACCTTATCCACTTTTTAGCTTACGTTATTTAAATACTTTCAGCAAATAAAGTGAACAATTTTAATAATTCAGTCCAATGCATCAGCGTTCCTGAAAAATGTAGGAAAATATTTGAAAATGATGAGACAAATTAGCGACTTTCCTACCACAACGAACTAACCAAATTGTCAAAATCAAAAGATTTTGAGCTAGTCATCAAAACATTACTGGAAAAGAGGGACAGGGAGTTTTACATTCAGAACATCAAATTAATTAATCTATTTAAAATATTATTGGTGGTTAAAATCTTAATCTAAACCTAAATGATGAGCTCAATATCTGAAGATGAAAGCTTTCACAATAAACCATGTGATGAAAAATATATGCGACTACATTGATTCCATTATTGTTCGTTCAAGTCCATTCGAACATGTTTATCTGCAGCAAAAATTACAAAAATGAATTAGTTTTTGCAAAACATGTTCTTATATAAAAACAGAAGTAATGAGATAGTTTGAGAAATATTGATTCTAGTGGAATCTAATTTTTTTCTTGTCGTAACTTCTCTGAACATAAAAAAAGTTACGACAAGGAAAAAGTAGATTCCACTTATGTATCATATCTCCTGGAACATAATCATATTTTCAGTATTGAATTTGAAATATTACATATAGAAAATAAAGGCTATAAACTCAATTTATCAGAAGCTCTTGAAATCAATAGTATGAAACAATCCAATAATTTGTTAAATGACCAATTAGATTTGAATAATCCACCATTGTTAGATCTTTTCTATATGTAATATTGAAATATTTGTGCCTAATGTATTTTCCCAAGTCATTAACAGTTTGTAATTTCTACCTGCTAAGTGATTACGTTTAGGTTTTCCCCATTCTTATGGTATATTCCCTTCCTTCATCGTTCAATATTCTTGTTGTAAAACTTAGTAGTATGTAATATACATCTGAAGAAGCCACTGTGTTTGGAGAAACAATTGTCATGTTAACAAAATATAGTGAAAATAAAAAAATCTGAAGATATTATATATATATATATATATATATATATATATTTGAATTCTTGATTTTTACCTGTTTATCGTATTCATTCCAAGAGATATCAATTATTGGTATAACAGGTTTATTTCGAACATTACATTTTAAAATTAAAATTCATTGGACGTTTCAATGGAGTTTCCATCTTCATCAGCTAAAATCGGGATAAAATACAATTCAAATGCCTAAATATAAAACATATATACACATACACTGAAATAAAATAAAATAAATTGTATCTCACCAGAATGTTCGTCGGTAGTTGTCACAATACTACTTGACTCTTGAATCTCTGTTTAACCGATGTATAATCGTTCATGCGTATAGAGCTCATGTATTACAATAATGGGGCATATATCGAAATTAGGCCCTTTATATCTATTTTGTTGTTAACTGTGTTGTTTTAGTTCTTTTGTATAAAAATAATTTCTAGGATTTCGCGTGATTTTATGTTTATTTCTATCGTTAGTATGTGTGTTTCATCGTAATCGAAATTATGTCTTTCTGATTGTTTGTGTTTGTTCAGTGCAGTGTTCGCTGTGTGAGGTTTGTCCGATATATACTTTATTGCAATTTTTGCAGGGAACTGCGTGGAATACTACGTGGGATTTCTTTTCTGTTGGAATTTTGCTCTTTAAGTTGGTGTAGAGTTGTTTTATCTGATTATGAGGTTGATGCGCTATCTGTATACTGAACGGTTTTAAAATGTTAGTTATTATTGGGGTCAGGTATGTGATGTATGGAAAAGGTACGTATATTTCTTTATCTGTAGACTCTGGTGTGTTAGATCTTGGTTCCTTGTTGTAGGTTTTATGTACTTGGATTTTGATGTTTTTGTCTATTATATGAAAAGGGTAGTTGTTGCGTATCAGAAGTGATTTCGCTTTTTTGAGTGTTTTAGGTCGGAATCTGGGAGATGTTAGTTGGACAGCTCTGTATATTACGTTGCTAACAATGGCCTTTTTATGTGAGATGTGGTGTGCTGAGTGGAAGTCAATTAACCGGTTGGTGGCTGCGGTTTTAGTGTACCATTTCGTGTTTAATTTGTTATTATTACGAATTATTGTCATGTCTAGGAGATTAATAGAAAAATTGGTCTCTGCTTCGAGAGTGAATTGTAATTTAGGATGAATATTGTTGAAGCTCCTCAAGATTTCATCTACCTCATTGGGGTTGGCAATAAGCAAACAGTCGTCTACAAATCTTTTGTATAAAGTTATTTCGAATTTACTGTCCTGTAATATTAGTTCTTCTATATATTCCATGACTATATGTCCTGTTACACTTGAAATGGGACTGCCCATCGCGACACCATCTGTTTGTTGGTAGAATTGATTTTTATACTGAAAATAATTTGTGTGGAGAGTAAATTGCAGAGCTTCAACAAATTCACTTTGTGGAATTTATATTTAGGCATTTGAATTGTATTTTATCCCGATTTTAGCTGATGAAGATGAAAACTCCATTGAAACGTCCAATGAATTTTAATTTTAAAATGTAATGTTCGAAATAAACCTGTTATACCAATAATTGATATCTCTTATATATATATATATATATATATATATATATATATATATATATATATATATATATATATATATATATATATATATATAGCGGAGAGCGGGGCTACAATTAACAAAAAATACATTTTTATTTCTAGCGTAGAAATTATTCAACATTTAGACATGCTTTAATCATTCAGGTATTATGTAATTATGTCAAAACAAACGGAATAGAAACGATGACGTAGATGGAATGCTTTTGCTCAAAATAGGTAGTTGTTAATTTATACCTCACGTTTGGGGCTAGAATTAACAGGTATGGGGCAAGTATTAACAGGAGGGGTAAAAATTAAACATATGTTATGCTGACTGATATGAAGAAAAATAAATAAATGTACGGTATAATTTTTTTATTAATGAAAGTAAAAATAATACATCCTCGCATGGAAAACTTTATTATAAACTGACAGTAATAAAATAACAAAATATCTTAACATAAACGAATCCTCAAAATATGTTCTAATATTTCTACAATTTATAGTAAAATCTTTCCAACTAGCTATTAAACTAGCCATGATTTTAATTTTTAAACTTAACAGACAAATTAGTCTTCAATAAACATCTTCTACAAACTTAATAATTATCATTGTCTTAAGACTTAAACAACGTAGCTATATTAATTTTAGTTCAATACAAAATCAACAAAAATATCAAGGATTAGGAATTATTTGAATACCTACAAACTAAAAGAGTATCTATTCGTATTCATCATGTAAATTACAATTCAGACAACATAATAATGTTATATCACCTTTGATACATCTTGTTTGGGCCCAGTCCTCGCAAGAGATATTTGGATATTGGATCCATTCACCAGCTAATGTATCTTTATTATAGCACGCACTGCAAATATTACAAAAATAGTCATCGTCTTCGTTAGAGCTATTGTTTTCATCTCATACCTTTTTCTTCAATTTTAATACTTCTTGGTCTTTATTTATATTGAGGTTAGCTTTTACTTCACCCTTTCCCTTATCTTTTCTGTTTTTTTTTTGTTCTGATGTTTTGTTGTCATTTTTCTCTTTTTCATTTAATTTTTTTTCTTCAGTGGGCAGCAACCCAAAGTAAGAATTAGCGCACTTTAACAAATACTCTGCTATGATTGCTTCTTGTTCAGCATTGAATACTAAACGGTTTTTTTGTAACCCATTTCTACTGTGGCAGTCGTTTTTTTCTTTTCAGCAAAATTAAAAAGAGAAACGTATTAGAGCTCAAATTCTTTTACTACATCTCTGTAATTTCTTCTCTTTTCAATAATTTCTAGCGCAGCCAGCTCGTAGATCTCTATTGATGTGGTCCCGCGCGTAGTTTTCCGATTATAAGTTCTCATGTTGTCCTAAAAAAAACTTTTAAAATAATCATTCACAAACGTTCAGCTACCCTGTTAATACTAGCCCCCACATCTGGGGTAGGTATTAACACGTTAAAACAAGACCTCTTGATATGTTAATTATAGCCCCAAAGGAACATATTAAGTATTAAATAACATATAAAATATTGGTCAATAGTTATGTCAAATAAGAAACGTAGAATTGTTAAGTATAAAGTATGCTTCTAGGCAAACAA
The DNA here is from genome assembly GCA_030704885.1 of Cynegetis impunctata. Classification (NCBI taxonomy): domain Eukaryota; kingdom Metazoa; phylum Arthropoda; class Insecta; order Coleoptera; family Coccinellidae; genus Cynegetis; species Cynegetis impunctata. The sequence goes on along the minus strand of JARQZK010002321.1, from coordinate 615 downwards.
AAAACATTACCATAATACATTATAATTCTTGTACAAATCAAAAAATTGAACTGTAAAATGATCTTTACCTGCTCAAAAATTTCGACCAGCACACAACTCACTCACATGACGTGCGGAGAGAAATTGACCAATACTGTGGTATGTGGCGCGATCTAGTTGAAAATTTAACATACGCACTGGAAGTGTTGATGGTATAGTTTTAGAGAAATTTGCTTGTTAATACTTACCTCTGTTAATTGTAGCCCCGGCTTCCCCTATATATATATATATATATATATATATATATATATTATATTATATATATCTATATAATATTATATACATATATATATATATATATATATTATAAATATATATATATATATATATATTTAAATATATTATAATTAAAATATATATATATATATATATATAAAACTGTAAGTATGTATAAATACATAAAAATTATTAATTATTGATAAAAAAAATTTAAAATTCACTACGTGTGTAAATGCATATTTCTTCTGTTGATAACATGTATTTATATTTCATACAATTCGTTTATTGTAATGTTGATAGCTTATAATTTTCCATTAAGAATAATTCCTTAGTACACGTTGAGCTATAAATACTTTC
>JARQZK010002320.1:132500-157244 GCA_030704885.1 Cynegetis impunctata | reverse complement strand
TTAAAGTTTCAAGAAAACATCTCCGACATGTCTACTTTCATTACAATCTGTTTTCCTGATTAAATAATTGAATATTTTAGTTTTTACCTAGCTATAGAGTCAAGTTTTATTTCATATTCTTAATGTTAATTTGGTTGTGGAAATAAACGTTATTTATTATTATTGTTTTAATAGTATCTCTGGTTGTTACATGAAAGAAAATACAATCATCTAGAATCTCTGGATGATGGCCCAGGTTCGGATTCCGATAAAAGTGGAAGATTTTTCGATGGAATAGCATTGGACTTCAAAAACCCTACGTTTTCGGTTAGCTGAAAATTGCACATCATTAGTTGGTATAATTTTATATGAAAAAATCCACAAACTTACTTCAGGGAAAATAACTATTCTCAGTGAACTGTAAAGAACAACTCTCTTATGTTCATACACTCTTTTTCAATCTTCAAGTTATGAATCCACAACTTTCTTCTGTCCATCATTTTCTTGTTTCCCAAGTTTGTTTGGAATACAACTTTGAATTGTCCAGCTTTCGGAAAGATATATAAGCTATATTCGGGTTTTTTTGCCCAAGATGAACAATAGGATACACAACAAAAGTGATTAATCTCTTCTGAACGTTTGTAAACAATCCCAAATAAAGTTAAACACAATAAAACTCAACAACTTCTTATATAAAATACACGTAAACAGATGTAAACAAAGCCATATATGGCCCATACGTTAGTAATATTCGACACCGGTAGGGGGCGTATCGCTTATCTACGTTCGCTAATATAACGAGATATACTTATGATTTATGGGAGTAAAGCTGGCCCAATTATATTCAATCTTTGATACAAAAAAATAGATGAGCTCTATCATATTTCAAACAAAAAAGACAATTTCATTCCAGATTGATAATATCAATAACGCATAAAATGATTGATCATCTCTCTTATCAATCACAATCATAATAGCTGGGGTCATGTATTGTAATATATACCTAAAATGAACAAAACACAAAATAATAGATGGAAATTGAAATAATGTTCATTTCTAAAACTTCAATCAGGGATGATTGACAAATTATACCTCTCAGAATTCCGATTCGTATTTTCGATTTATTTCACCAAAATTTATTATCGAAATAATGGTAACCCGATCGAGGCAATCGAAAACTCGAAACATTATCGGCGAGTTAATCAACGATACCGATTCGTCATTTATCGATAGATTATTAGATATATCACACACAGAAAAACGTCATTTAGTCAAAACATTTGTGTTGTTTCAATGATTTATTACCGTGATATCAATGAGAGACAAATTTTAATTGAAGTTTCATTCTGAATTTCAAATGTAGTGATCGAATGGAAAAGCAAACTGCGGTTAGTAGACTAGCTAGAACTCAATTTTTATACAAGATAGGGTAGAAACATCTGCATACATTATTTCGAATGCCCCTTGAGAGTGAAAATATTTAGAATATTTTGTCTTAAAGACCGAAATTGTGAATTATATTTTCGAGAATGAGTTTCACCAACTGTCCTCAGTCGAATATTCCCCGAAAATAATGGACTTATGCTATTTATAGAAAGTTAAAAGTGAGGAGCAGGAGTAGATGTTATATATGTTTCAAAACTCCAGTACTTGGATTTTCAAGAAATTTGTGATAACTGATATATATATATATATATATATATATATATATATATATATATATATATATATATATATATATTATATATATATATATATATATATATATATAAATATATATATATATATATATATATATATATATATTTATATATATATATATATATATATATATATATATATATATATATATATATAATATATATATATATATATTTATATATATATATATATATATATATATATATATATATATATATACATAGAAAAATTACTTTAAATTCAGGTCTGCAGTCAAATGATGAAAATAAGGTGAACTCTTTTTTCTATTCAAGCTTTCGAGCCATTTATTAGCTCTTCCTCAGGAACTCTACAAATAATTGAAAAATGAACAATACTTAGTTTGAACAACATCTCAGCTTGTGTACTTACGAAAGTGAGAATTAGAATTTACTTTTTCTTGCCGCAGTTTACAGACTAACATACATATAAACAATACTACATAGTTAAAATCAGATAAAAATGAATGGATTAAGAACATACAAAACAAGTCCCACCAAAACTTTTAAATATGACACTGAATCATTGACGTATACAATCGACGTGTATGAGATTGACAGTGACTTTATTGCCAACACAAAATTGAGACGAACAATACCAACACACCAACTAAAGGGTACCAACTTGATATTTATGGAAATGACTTTAAGTCAGTAACATAAGGAGAAGGACTGAGTAAATAAGAATAAGATATGTTAAGATTATCAATGTCAGTTCTGGAATTCATTGCATTAGGTTCTTTGAAAATTTTTGACATTTCGAGAAAAGTTCTCTTCTTTAAATTAGACTCATGCTCCAAGATAGTCACAGCATCACTATCTTGGAGCATGAGTCTAATTTAAAAAAGAGAACTTTTGTCGAAATGTCAAAAATTTTCAAAGAACATAATGCAATGAATTCCAGAGCTGACATTGATAATCTTAACATAATTTATTCTCATTTACTCAGTCGTTCTCCTTATGTTATTGACTTAAAGTCATTTCAATAAATATCAAGTTGGCACCCTTTAGTTGGTGTGTTGGTATTCTTTCGTCTCAATTTTGTGTTGGCAATAATTTCACTGTCAATCTCATACACGTCGATTGTATACGTCAATGATTCGGTGTCATATGTGAAATTTTTGGTGGGACTTGTTTTGTATGTTCCTAATCCAATCATTTTTATCTGATTTAAACTATGTAGTATTGTTTATATGTATGTTAGTCTGTAAACTGCGGCAAGAAAAAGTAAATTCTAATTCTCACTTTCGTAGGTACACAAGCTGAGATGTTTAAACTAAGTATTGTTCATTTTTCAATTCTTTGTAGAGTTCCTGAGGAAGAGCTAATAAATGGCTCGAAAGCTTGAATAGAAAAAAGAGTTCACCTTTTTTTCATCATTTGACTGCAGACCTGAATTCAGAGTAATTCTTCTTTAACTTGACAGTCGTATATATACATATATATATATATATATATATATATATATATATATATATATATATATATATATATATATATATATATATTGACGAGTGATTTGTTTGCTGTATACTCAAAGATAAAACGCGCCCACAGAAAAGATGTCAAACGTCATATACAAAATCCTTTGCAACAACTGTGAAGTAGTATTCGCTATGTACTTACCTCGTGCCGCCCCCTACCGTCTTGAAAGATGGAACTTTAGCCGGACGTTTCATTGTGATCTTTAATATAAGTAAAGCTAAATATCAAAGATTTAGTGCAATTACATGTTAGCAATGTGAAAAAATTGAAAGTACTAATAGATTATAGCTCAACGTTTGATATTCTATAAGCAGCAAGGTAAGTCATTAATTTGAAAAGAAGTTCTGTTGACATTACGTGTTTTTTGTAGGTTATATTAGACGATAACATTGCCTAGTCTTTCATAAAAAATAATTATATAAGTTGAACTGTCATGATGACAAATAAAATGAGAAAACTTATATTTTCCCATCGTAAATGCATGTATTTCCTTGTAAAGGAATTGGTAAATCGTCCTTTCCTTAATTCCTCGTCTTTGTTCATAATTTCTATTATATGTTCTTTTTGCTTCTTAGAAGCATGTCCACATTAATTCTAGACATCTTAATAAATAATAAGGATTCAACTCGGTGAAATTTTTTCGTAAAATCGACGGAAAAACAAACAACAAATAAGTAGGGTTATGATAGATTTACTTCTTCACAAATGCTCTGTGTTCCGACGTTGTCAAATTGCAATTTCATTTTCACCTCGAGTAAATTCACCTAGAACTCAAGAATGCAAAACGAGTGACACGGGTGAAGATCAATTGGTGAAATTTTTCACTGGTGAATATTTTCACCACTTTCAAGAATTAGAGCCCTGGAGAGAGTGTAGCGTGAATCAATATTTTGCTCACTGTATTTCGATAGTAGGTTAGGTTACTCACTTTACTCTTTTGACTAATCTTATCCATTTCTGCCTTTGTAGAAGTTTATGAGTTGACGTAGAAAACTTGTAATACTTTACAGTACTATTATTTCTGCCCGTATTCCCACAATTAACTACACAACAAGTATCGTGTCCCATTTTACCCACTTATAGCATTCAATAAACATTAACAGCGTCCGGCAGAGTTGCGGAAATTCACCACTGCGCGCGCTCAGATAGTTTCGCTTATCCCCTCCAACCGTCGACACATAGCGAATACATAGGCGAATCAAAAACAACTCTAACAAAACGCATTACCTCACATATGAGCGACCCCAGAAGGATCTTACCTACATGTTTAGCGCCAGTGCATGAAAACACGACAGGACATCACCTTAAGTACTCTGATGCCACAATACTCGACAACGAAAAAAATTATTGGACTAGAAAGTTTGTGGAGATGATTCGAATCGTACAAGAAACGAATGCGATAAACTCAAAGAAAGATGTTGACGGTCTGAGTCAGATCTATGCAAACCTCCTACAATATGACAAGAAAAGACCAACCATCGACGAAATCATAACATAGCCAATACACCGGAACATACCCCCCCCCGGAACACACCCCCATTCGTCTCATTTTGGAATGCATGCCATTAGTAATGAAGAGAAATTTCTATGACGAAAATGACATCTGACATCTGCTTTTCAACATTTGATTTATGTTGCACACGTTATTACCTACATTAGAGTATAAATTTTAGATCAATTCAACTTATGTTTCAAAAAAATTTATTTAAATTCACCTAAATTACTCTGTCCAATACGTCTCACATAATCAATAGAACAACTAGGATAACCACAACTTCTGTAAGTGTAAGTCAAAAGACTTAATGAAAAAAAATGTACAGAAACTGTTATCAATAAAGCAATGTCTTTCAGGTCTCCTGATGAAGGCAATGAGACATTGCCGAAAGCTCGACAATTAAGAAAAAAGGGTAATTTCATTTTCCTTATTGCTGCAATCCCAATAAATATTTTGTTATATATATATATATATATATATATATATATATATATATATATATATAAATATATATATAAAAATATATATATATATATATATATATAAATAAATATATAAAAATATATATATATATATATATATATATATATATATATATATATATATATATATATATATATATATATATATATACATAGGTATATATTACATCAAGTAGACAAGTAAAATTCTTCAATTATTAAAAAAATTATCAAACAGCTTTCCAAGGGAGCTGGTTATATGTATTTCCCAACGAGAATTCTACATTGAAATCCAACAGTAAATTATAGAAATCGTCAAGTCACCCCGACTTAAAATCTGCAAACAGCTGTTTCGATCTTATTAGATCTCCTAAATGCAGCTTATTTGACTATGAGTAAATTAACAAATTTCTAACTGTTTCCCAATACAAATCGTAACCACCCAGAGCGCCCTCCACCAAGGATATTGGAAACCGCTAAGATCCAAAATGTAGAATCACCGTGGTAGAATACATAACTTTCTGACATGAAATGTCTATTCTGCAATTGCGTTCCAAAGCACGCTTTCATAGCGTTTCTTAAAACTCTGGACATACTCTCGAGAGTGCGCTCCTGAAGTACTTGGTGCGATTTACGCAAATATTCAAAATTAAATTATGAAAAATATACAATTTAACCAGTTGCATATACTTACTACATAAAGTAAACAAAAGAAATTCTTCAATAATTAAAAAAATAATTGTCAAACAACTTTCCAAGGAAGCTGGTTATATGTATTTCCCATCGAGAATTCTACATCCAGTATCCAACAGTGAATTATAGAAATCGTCGAGTCACCCCTACTCAAAATCTACATACAGCAGTTTCGATCTTATCAGATCTCATTGGGTTTGAAGGATATTTGCACCCCAAACCCTTTTTTATTGAATTATAAAATTGAAAATTCGTGTATAGTTCAATTTAATACTGTAAATTGCTTTTTGTATCACACACTTTTTTTCTGATCGCCAGAATTCTTATGTAGGGATTTTTTTTCACGGTTTTTTAGGTGTCACAGAACTCCTCATCTCCTGCTGATGTAGCTAGAGGTTCAGATTTTCGTTAGTGATGTTGAGGTAATACATAACTAGGGTGCAAACATTTAGTCACAGATTGCAGCTTTATCAAAATATTTTGATGAGTAGGTATAGTTTTGAACCATAGAATAAATATTGATCATTATGTTAATTTTGAAAGGGGAATTAAACTACCACAAACGACTGTTGCACGAAATGATTGAGATAAGAAAATGTGAAAATACTTTTAATAGGAAGAGCGATACACAGAACTTATGTAATACCTAGATATAATTATTTACTGACTACGGGATAGGAAAAAATACGATAGAGATCAAATTTAGTAAGAAGAAGAATACTGACAGCCGGTATTTATTTATTACAAATGGGGACCTCTACAGGCCTAAGCCCAATAACAGAGATCCACTAAATACAAGAGCAAAAAATTTGTTGATTCCGTAGGAAACAATTCACAAATTATTGAGATACATTAACCAAGAAGAAGAGTAAAATGAAAAAAAAAGAAAGTAGAAATAGTAGAAACAGAAATTACAATATCCGTAAATTACTTAAATCTATCGAATTAACTAAAATTCAGAAGTGATTGTAACGAAGCAAACAACCGCATACTTTCCTTTTAAAAGCAACTGAACTTTCATTGAAAATATCAATATCTTTAATATGCCAGTTATAGAAACGTGCAATTCTCAGAAAAACAGAATTATAATATAAATTAGTTCTTGCTTTTGGGACAGAGAAAAGAGTACCATACAGTTTGAATACTGCGGTACATTGAAAGATTAATAACCATTCAGCGGAAAATCGTATACGTCATTAATAATTCTATATAAAAACATTTCATCGAAGTACATCCTTCTGTGCTCCAAACTCAAGATCTTATAATAACGTAAAATAACATTATAACTTCTCAAATACAAATTTCCACTAAATCTGAAAGTAGGATTTCTAAAAAATGTCTTTTGTACACTCTCGATACGATCAATATATTTGTTATAATGAGGAGACCAAACAACACTCGCATACTCCAAATTACTACGAACCAAAGAAAAATAAAGCGTTTTCAAAGTGACTACCTCCCTAAAACCCTTTGTGACTCTCAGTACAAAACCCAACATCTTGAAGCTCTTTTTGACGATAGTGTCAATATGTACTGCGAATGATAGTGTAGAATCGAAAATATTCCCAAGGCCCTTTTTTTGATCCACACTCCCCACCATACTTCCTCCCACAGCTAAAAAAAAGTGGTAAAGACATTAACATTTCTAGTAAAGGTTATATGCTTACATTTTTGTGCATTGAGAATCAAATATCTATTCTCACAAAACACAAAGAAACGATTCAAATCCTCCTGGAGTATGAAATAAATAAGACAAAATAAAAGTCAAACAATTAACCTCAATGAGGACATCCTAGATTCAATTTTCAATTTTTGAATTTGTTTAGGTAAGCATAATACGGTTGTGAAATTGCTACTTTATTTTATTGATTTTGATCTCAAGTAGTAAGAAATGAGTATGTATTGCTTTGATGTTGACTAAGGAAAATTTTTGTTATTTTAGATCCCTGAAGAAGCAATAAATTTGAATAATTTATTATTAATTGCAGTTTTCATTGTTGAGAAATGTTTGTTTTTGAGTTGATTTTCGTTGATTTTTATTATTTCATGATGAAGCAGATGATTGTATGAAACATATGACCCAAGTTGTTTGGTGTCTGGATGATTTTGAAATATATGTTATGTTTGATTTTGAAGAACTAATCATTGAGCACTGATTGTTATGTATGTTTCAAAAAAAAAGTCTGCATGTTATTTAATATTGTATTTCAAATATTTCCGTTATTTACAACACAGATATTATATCGAGAAGGTAGATCAATTTTGTCAAAGAGTTAATTTAATTAATTTTTAGCCCTAAACATATTCAATAGATTATATATTTCATCAAAATTCAGAGAGATCAATATTTCAAACTTATTAACAGTACTTTTTTCTTTCTCTTAATGGCAGTAACTAAATGAAAATTGAACTCGATGTAATGTATTTGATATCAAATTAGTGGACTTCATTATTTTTATTTTATCGCTGAAAATATATTCTGCCATGAATGTTATTCGAAATTATTATAGCTCAATTGTGTTAACAGAGTAACAAAGTTAATTATTTTGTCCGCCTGCATGGGCATAGCAAAGGGTAGTTGGTTTGTTGCAAGTAATTTGAATTAATTGTATTAATAAATGTAACTTCAACTCATATATATATATATATATATATATATATATATATATATATATATATATATATATATATATATATATATATATATAAAACACATATATATATATATATATATATATATATATATATATATATATATATATATATATATATATATATATATATACATACTCAGGTGCAAAAAACGCAACAAGTTAATATTTGGTGGTATTTGAGAACTCATAGTTTTTTGACTTATAGTTCAATTTTGAAAATTTTTTCCGAAGACTGTAGATGAAATTATAAGCTTTCATTTGCACATTCAGTCTTTTGTTGAAAGCTGGCTTATGAGTCATTATACAGGGTTAATGAGAAGTTTTTTATTGAACCCTAATTTTAAAACATCCTGTGGAATAATTTCATGATCAAATTCATTCAAAATACCAGTTTTTCCCAAGAACTATTCCTTTACAACATTTTGTTTTTTGGTTCATGTCTTTGAGTGCACTGGTTTATTTTTAAGAGAGAAAAGATCTCCAAACAACAGTTTTCTCAATTTTATAAAATGTTGAATTTTGACGAGATGGCTTTTCTCATTGTGCCATAATCTCAGTTTGACAGCTCAATTTATGAATTCAGCAATGAGAAAGCAACAATATATCAGTTATAATAATAAGCAATTATTGCAAAATTTGTTTATGCATATTTATTAAATTCAAATTAGAAATCAAACTTCAAAATAAGCCAATTCAACGGTATCCTGAATAACTTGAAGAAACATACTTTTTGCAACAAATTCAGATTAATATTTTGTATTACCACCTCTAGCTCTTATTACTGCCTGCATACGTCGGTTCATACTTTCAATAAGGTGACGAATAGTATCTTGAGGAGTATTTTGTCATTTCTCCTGAATTACTGAACGAAGCTCGTTTATCGTAGCCGGAGCTACTTCGCGATCTCGGACTCGCCTACCAAGCATGTCCCACACATGCTCTATGGGGTTGAGATCAGGCGAATATGCTGGCCAGTTTATTTTGTGCACTTGCTTACACGAGCTATTATGTGACATATATTGCTGTATGTGGCCAAGTAAAAATTACATTTCTTAACGTAAACCGTTGATGACAAGTTCATTACGTTTTTTAAAATGAACTTGTGCACTTAAAGGCATGAACCAAAAAACAAAATTTTGGAAAGGAATGGTTCTTAAGAAAAACTGGTATTTCGAAAGAATTTGACCACGAAATCACTCCATAGGATGTTTTAAAATTAGGGCTTAAGAACAAACTTCTACTCAACTTCGTATAGTGTCCAATAAGCCAGCATTTAGCAAAATACTGAATATGCAAGTTGAAATATATAATTTTATCTACAGTTTGGTGAAAAAATTTTGCAACTCGACCTGAATATGAAAAAAACTATGAGACCTCATATTTTGCCAAATATTAACTTGTTGCGTTTTTTTTGCACCTGAGTATATATATATATATATATATATATATATATATATATACAGAGTGACAAAACTTTTCTATTTGTTTTTATTTTATTGACCATAAAATTTGAAAGATATGTTAATTCGAACATCGTTCACAATTACATTCACGATGGAATAAATTATGGTCAAGCAATTTCCATAGTAATGGTAGATTCTGCAGAATATATTCATTTCGCGTCGCTGAATATATATGATCGGTTCCTTTAAAGGACTGCTTGATAAATTTCAATTATTGAAGAATTATCCTTGTTCACTTCATGTGATATATGCAATTGCATCAATTCATTGTTCATTATTTAGATTTTTTACATCAATTGACATTTTCAGTTTTTCCTCATACATTTTCTGATGAAAACTCGAAGCTATTTTCACAATCTTTTTTGATTCAAGAATTGAAAATGATACAGCAAAATCTACAAGAATACATAAAATTTATGCAGTTTTTATGAGACACTTCCATAAAATTTAATCGCAAAAATATATATTATGCTAAGCTCATACTTTTTTCCAAAATATTAGCGATTACAATTTGATTACCATTACTTAATTTTTTTTTTCATTTCATTACTCTCAAACGTTCTTTCATACTATCCATAAGTATAACATTGTTTATTTATTCAATTATATCTGCTATTTAATATCAATGAAAAGTATTACTATTAAGAATGTTAACAATAACTTAATTAATTCAATATCAAGTTGTGTGTTTTGGAAAAAATGATTCTTGTCAATAAATATTGAATATTCTGTTTCTCAGACGACCAGTTATTTTTAACGGTGAAAAAAAATTGTGTTTTAATGATTGCCACAAAGTGCACAAAAGTGATATATATATATATATATATATATATATATATATATATATATATATATATATATATATATATATATATATATATATATATATATATATATATATATATATATATATATATATATATATATATATATATATATATATTCTTTTATTTGTTAATAGAAAACGTTGGAAAGCATTACTTCTAAATCGTACAAATTTATGATAAATTTTGATGAATTAAACACATAACAATACTGATTATCAGAGAAGAATAGGATTCACTAAGCTCATTGGTCTTGAATGTTGAAGCAATTTTTATTGGACGAAAACTCGGCTCCAAAGAAACATAATTATATTTCTGAGACCCAGATCAAAGAGCTAACCGAAGCAGGATTATGAGAGATGTATTCTTCAAAAATATTTGACGAATGAGATTCCAGTTATTTATTGCTCTCAATAATATTAATTGAAACGAAATCTTCATTACTTTTCCTTTCAGTCATTTAACTAAAGAGATTTAGCGAGTTTAACAAATATTCTAACATATGACGGACTAGAATTCTCATATATTTTCACAAATATTAATCAAGCACATTGTGCTATGTACTTTAGCGAACAACAATATGTATGATGTGACCCCTCTCTCAATATTTTCGAATTTTATGGAAGTGTTTTCCACACGGCATTCTGTTCAGTTAGATGATCTCATAGGGACTTCAGTTAGAGATATGAGACTAGTGATAATTTTTGGTACAAATGGAATGATCTGCTTAGTGATTGAAGGAGTTTCTTCATCGAGCGGATGTGTACATCAGGGATCTATACTTTTTCCCTCGCAATTTTTATTGCAGATTAGTGAGCTACTTACTGAATGTACAATACAAAAAATTTTCAACTTTTCTAATTGAAGTAAAACTTCTTCTTGATACACATAATTTCAGTTTTGATTAATCATGCTGAAGAAGATTCTCTTTTTTGATGAAGAGTTGATGGAATAATTGCTACAGATCACCTAAAATTCAATAGGCTTTGAATTACAAAAACTTGATACACTAGTTTCTTCAAAAAAACTATTAACACTAAAGTCATCACTTCAATTTCAAAATCTCTATAAAATACACAAGATAGCTCAAATGTCCAATGGAAGCCAATATACAACCATTGGCACACTTAAAATAAATTGTAGCTTAAAGCTATTTGCTAAAATAATTTTGGGCGCACCATATAGAAAGCAACTATAATTCAGGCTGTTGCACAAACAAAATATTGACTACGTACAACCTGCAATGGTCCACAAGTTTCTTCAATAGATAGTTTCCTATATTTCGTTGTTACTGCTAATTAGATCTGAAAAAATATTGAAATAATTTACATACCTAACGTATTTGAATGAAATGATCAAATGATTCATATTTCTAGAAACAAAAATTCGATAAACATTATTTTCACATAAAACTTTCACTTGGCAATATTAGTGAAAAAATCGAAAATTTTCATTTACGTCATATTAAGTACCTAATAATAGTATCTGTCTGTTGTAGTTTTGAATAAATAGTAAGTTGATTCAAAATTCCTTTCTGGAAACACTAGAAGGCTATTTCCGCGAGTTAACAACTGGATAGCTCACCTTGGGGAGCAGTAAAGTCCGGAAATATAGAACCCATCTGACATCTCCTATCACTTCGTAATCTTCTATGTAGGTTTAAAGGTGAATCATGACTTTCTTATCCCGTTATCTTATCCTTTGCGTGTAGCGGATGTCTGCAGTATGCCCAAATAGATACTGCTTAAAACGTAAAACAGTCATGTTACCTTAGTTAGAACCATTTAGGATTTATGAGAACACGATACACTACACGGAATGTATATTTACACTAATAAGAATAATAGACTTTTTAGATCCTCTTTTCCGTAAAGCTATCATTCCCAATAGTTTTTCCTACTTTATTTGGATCAAATTGATTTTAACACTTCTTTTCGTGGAATTTACACTAATTTTTGTTACAAGATATTTTGTTTCTTTGGACATAGGGAAAATGAAATTTGTTTACAAAGTTTTTGTACTAAACTAGGCAATTAATTGAAAAATTGAGTGTAGGTATTTTTGGAACTCCCAACAACTCATCTCCTTTGATTTTTTACACCGGTCGGTTAATTTCCAAGTTGAGTATAACATATAGAAAACAAAAAAATTTCTTCAATAGTTCATAATCCAACAGTGAATTATAGAAAACGTCAAGTCCCCTTACTCACAAGCTGCATACAGCTGTTTCGATCTTATTAGATCTCATCAGTGCAGCTTATTACCCTCGGAGTGAATAAACAATTTTCTAATTGTTCCCCAATAATAATAAACAATAAATCGCGGTCGAAATACTATATGGATAATAACCCAATAATCACTATGTTAGTGTGCTTTGAAAACACATTCGCCACAGTTGCACAGAAGACATGTTCGTATCAGGAAGTATTTGTTCTCGCGACGGAATTCTGCATATTTCATCTAAACGGTAAGTAGGTAAGAGTTTAATTACTACAAAATGAAATACATTTTTACGTAAATTACACTATTTAATATTCTCATTCTTCATCCATTTTCTCGGAGGATTGCTTTCAGTTTTCTCTTGAACCATACTACCGACGTGGCCAATTTAAAGTTGGCAGATAGTGAATTGACAGAGTTATAACTTTTTGTTCCATGGTTTCTCATATGAAATTCTTTGTTTGTTCTTGTTTCATGGCTGTGCACCTCACAATTCCGACCGGCCAATTCTGCCATGTCTTCAGGAACCAATCCCAACTATACTTTTTTTTAATATTTCAAAACTTGGTACTTCAGAAGCTTTTATATATTCAACCAGTGTAGTATTTTCAGTAAGTGTTTGATGGGAGTGTATTTGTTAGCTTTTAATATAATGCGCATGATTCTGTTTTTCAAGATTTGCAATTGTCTTAGGTTATTCTTTGAAGAAAAATACAGCAAACTAGAACAGTATTGTAAATGTGAAAGAATCAATGCATTATAGAGAATTATTCTTGACTTTTCATCCACATCACTATTATTTCTGGCCGAAAAGTTAGTTTTATAGGAAATTTTCCGAATTACATTTTGTATATTCTTTTTAAAGTTGAGCTTACTATCTATATTTATGCCTAAGTACTTAATGTCTTCAACTATTTCCACGATTTCATTTTCCACAATTATTTTGTAATCTTGGTAACTATTCAGTTGTCTCCAAAATTTTTCTTTGCCATTCAACATTGCTTTAGTTTTTTTCGTGTTCAATTTTAGAACATTACTCTGGAGATAAATTGTAACTGCTTCCAGATCCTCATTCAACTTCAATAAAGCTTCCTCTATATTTGTCACCGTTATGTATATCAATGTATCATCAGCAAACATCTTTATTGAACAATGTTTAAGAACTCTTGGTAGGTCATTAACATACAGTATAAAAAGCAATGGGCCCATTATACTACCTTGAGTTACACCTTTATAAACATTTAATGATTTAGATTGAACATCATTTAAAACAGTTATTTGTGATCTATCTTGAAGGTAACTTTATAGCCATTTCAAGGCGTGCTGTACAATTCTGTATTTTTTCAGTTTTTCTAATAATATTGTGAATTGTTGGTTTCCAATATATTTGGCGTAGGGCGCTATGGGTTATTTTCCATATAGTAGTTCGACCAAGATTTATAAAGGTAAACAATTAGAAATATGTTCATTAACTTCGAGTCAATTAAGATGCACTGATGAGATCTAATAAGATCGAAACATCTACATGCAAATGAAGAGTTGTTTGATAATTTTTGAATTATTGATAATTATTACTTGTTCACTTTATGTCATTGAATCAAGTGACCATAGTCACTTCATAGTTGTATATTTATCATGATTTGATTGTGAAATTTAAATACTTAGTTTATACCATCCGTATCCGAAAAAGCCATGGAAAAATCAAATATTGTATAACCATGTTATAAAACTTGGTATAAATATATTAGAAAAGTGTTTTTATTTTTTTTTCTCATAAGGGTAGGAATATTTGTGGCTAAGACAGTTCCAAATATTGAGCCATTTCGTAAATCAACTAATTGCTTCATCACTGTAATTTGAATATACTAGGTACACGTCATGAAATATTGATATTCACCATTCGTTTCATCTCTTTTATTTTTTCCATTTCGGGTATTATTTTGAATAATAGATTTTGTATAGTTCTGAGCATTCGTACATCCATGAGCATGACGAATTGATATGATAATAAAATTTTCAAGGAATTCTGGCGGAGCGGTATTGTATGCTTGTTGGAGCGTTGTGTACGTCTTAGAGCTTTGGTGGCTACAAATGCTAATTTGAAGCGTAATGTACTAGTTAAGTCCGTTAGGTTCAGTTTTTCTGTTAGTTCAAAACAGGCGTTAAACTTTACGCCAAATAAACAAAATAAACTAATATATAACGAATTGCTTCATCTTGGTGTATCATATTGAACAGATTTTATGATGATATCAAACAACCACACACACAATATTGGTGTTGTTTTTAACATGCTTCGTAGTTCGATTATTTATAATGAAATTGTCAAGCGTTGGGACATCCAATTGGTCATTACAATCGATTGTTAAATGATACTAGCCAGTGAATGAAAAGATAGAAAAAGTCCATAACCACTTCAGTTCTGCAATAACTGTTTCATGTTTTCAACATTCTCACATTCACTATATAAAGTTGAGTGAACAAAATCTAGTTGTCCTAACTCCATTATCCAGCATCACCAGAGGAATTATTTTTTTTACAAATACAGATAACTGTCCAGGTTATATATATATATATATATATATATATATATATATATATATATATATTATATATATATATATATATTATATATATATATATATATATATAAATATATATATATATATATATATATTATATATATATATATATATATATGTATATATATAAATATATATATATATATAATATATATATATATATATATAATTATATATATATATATATATATATAATAATATATATATATGTATAATATAATATATATAATATATAATATATATATATATATATTTATATATAAATATATATATATATATATATAATATAATATATATTATATATATATAATATATATATATATATATATATATAATATATATATATATATATATATATATATATATAATATATATATATATATATAAATATAAATATATATATATATATATATATATGAAAAACTTGGTTCACGGAATGAACCGCGTAAAAGATTTGAAAAATCTCGACGTTTCGGCTCCTTTTGCGAAGCCATCTTCAGAAGAATTAGAAGGGAAATAATTCAGACTCGTGGCCTCAATCTGCCTACTCCACGAATCGAATTAGAAGGAATCGGAAACAATACGATTGCGTGGTCTCAACCTGCCTACTCCAATAACCGTACTGCTTCCTGTCAACTCTGAAGTCTCAACCTGCCTACTCTTCAGAGTCAACTGACGGGCCGATCGTCGCGTGGCCGTATTTATAGGGGAAGGGGCGGGTACTCACGCTCATCAGTGCGGGATGCACTCTGATTGGGTGTGACATGGCGACCACTGAAGAAGTGTTTCCATGCTGATGGGAGTCTGTGACTTCATCTCTGATGTTCAAACAATTTGGACGTTTTTCTATTTCTACAGCTTCACGGTAAAATTCGGGATTTGAAAGATCGGACGGAGCAATAGTTCTTGTATTGGGGAAATCGATAATGTGGCCTGTTTGGGTGTGATGTTGGAAAGGGCGTTGGCGATATCTGAGTGTCTTACCGGAAGTGAATGTTCTTTGGCACGGACCTGAATTCGTCGGTTCGTTTGTCCTATATAAGAACGAGGACAATTGGAACAGGGAATCTCATAAACACCGTGATTTTCGTTAGGAATTTTATCCTTGACGGATCTGACCAGATGGGAGAGTTTTGGTTGAGTAGTGAATATTGTTTTGATGTTTGTGTTTTTGAGAGATCTTGAGATCTTATCTGTTACTCCTTTGATGTAAGGAAGAAATAATTTAGGTGTAGATTCTTGTTCAGTGGGATTGGAAGGTGGTAGAGGTGGGGTGATGTTTGTGTGTTTGCGTATGCTCTTGTTGATTTGATATGTGTTGTAACCGTTTCGTAATAATATATGTTTTAGAGTATTGAGTTCTGATTCACGGTGTTCGTCGTCAGATAGTCGAATGGAACGGTAGATTAGGGTATTAACTACAGAGTTATGTTGAGAAGGATGGTGGTGAGACTGGGCATTCAGATAACGGTTTGTATGGGTGGGTTTACGATAAACTGAATAGGAGAAGCCTTGGGATGGAAGTTTTTTGATCATGACATCGAGGAATGGCAGAGACCCATCGTTTTCCACTTCCATTGTGAATTGGATACTTGGATGTATGCCATTCAAATGATTCAAGAAGTGGAGCAACGAGTCTCCGCCATGGGGCCAGATCGCAAAGACATCGTCTACATAACGTAGCCAGCATGATGGTTTAAGGTCGAATGACGAGAGAGCTTGGGTTTCGAAATGTTCCATGAAAATGTTGGCTATGACGGGGGAGAGAGGGGATCCCATTGGGGCTCCCTTGATTTGTCTGAATAAATTGCCTTGAAAGATGAAGTAAGTGTTGGCCATGCAGTGTTTGATCAGGGATAGGTTGTCTGGGGATATTTGATGTTTCGTGTCTAGGATGGAAAGTGTTTCTTCAATGGGGATATTTGTAAATGAGGAGACAATATCAAAACTAACAAGGAAATCATTTGGGGTAATATCAATATTTTGGAGGAGTTCTATGAAGTGAAAAGAGTTTTTGACGTATGACTGGGTTTGTTCGGCAAGAGGTTGAAGGGTTTTGGCGAGATATTTCGCAAGAGGATGTGTTGGACAATTGTAAGCGCTGACAATGGGTCGAAGTGGAATATTAGGTTTGTGAACTTTGGGTAGACCATAAATTCGAGGGGTTCTTGAAGATTTTTCCCTTGGGATTAGAGACTTTTTTATTTCAGGTGGGAGATTCGATTGGTTGATACGAGATCTTGTGGTTTTCTCCAGGTATGTTGTCGGGTCATGGGTGATACGCTTATAGTCGGGGGTGTCAAGGAGATTGGACATTTTATCGAGGTAAGAAGAAGTGTTCTTCTTACCTCGATTAAATGACAAATCAAGGGAGCCCCAACGGGATCCCCTCTCTCCCCCGTCATAGCCAACATTTTCATGGAACATTTCGAAACCCAAGCTCTCTCGTCATTCGACCTTAAACCATCATGCTGGCTACGTTATGTAGACGATGTCTTTGCGATCTGGCCCCATGGCGGAGACTCGTTGCTCCACTTCTTGAATCATTTGAATGGCATACATCCAAGTATCCAATTCACAATGGAAGTGGAAAACGATGGGTCTCTGCCATTCCTCGATGTCATGATCAAAAAACTTCCATCCCAAGGCTTCTCCTATTCAGTTTATCGTAAATCCACCCATACAAACCGTTATCTGAACGCCCAGTCTCACCACCATCCTTCTCAACTTAACTCTGTAGTTAATACCCTAATCTACCGTTCCATTCGACTATCTGACGACGAACACCGTGAATCAGAACTCAATACTCTAAAACATATATTATTACGGAACGGTTACAACACATATCAAATCAACAAGAGCATACGCAAACACACAAACATCACCCCACCTCTACCACCTTCCAATCCCCACTGAACAAGAATCTAGCACCTAACATTATTTCTTCCTTACATCAAGGAGTAACAGATAAGATCGCAAGATCTCTCAAAAACACAAACATCAAAACAATATTCACTACTCAACAAAAACTCTCCCATCTGGTCAGATCCGTCAAGGATAAAATTCCTAACGAAAATCACGGTGTTTATGAGATTCCCTGTTCCAATTGTCCTCGTTCTTATATAGGACAAACGAACCGACGAATTCAGGTCCGTGCCAAAGAACATTCACTTTCGGTAAGACACTCAGATATCGCCAACGCCCTTTCCCAACATCACACCCAAACAGGCCACATTATCGATTTCCCCAATACAAGAACTATTGCTCCCGTCCGATCTTTCAAATCCCGAATTTACCGTGAAGCTGTAGAAATAGAAAAACGTCCAAATTGTTTGAACACCAGAGATGACAGTCACAGACTCCCATCAGCATGGAAACCACTTCTCAGTGGTCGCCATGTCACACCCAATCAGAGTGCATCCCGCACTGATGAGCGTGAGTACTCGCCCCCTTCCCCTATAAATACGGCCACGCGACGATCGGCCCGTCAGTTGACTCTGAAGAGTAGGCAGGTTGAGACTTCAGAGTTGACAGGAAGCAGTACGGTTAGTGGAGTAGGCAGGTTGAGACCACGCAATCGTATTATTTCCGATTCCTTCTAATTCGATTCGTGGAGTAGGCAGATTGAGGCCACGAGTCTGAATTATTTCCCTTCTAATTGATTCCTGAAGATGGCTTCGCAAAAGGAGCCGAAACGTCGAGATTTTTCAAATCTTTTACGCGGTTCATTCCGTGAACCAAGTTTTTCAAATACTTCCGACCGCGGAAATCTTTCTGAATATATATATATATATATTTATATATATATATATATATATATATATATATATATATATATATATATATATATATATATATATATATATATATATATATATATATATATATATTATTCATTCGAATTGTTGTTGCCTGTGAACTATTTCTAATCTCTTGATAATTATTGGCAATAACAGGCCAAAAATTGTTCAATCTTAAAAAACTTTTTAATAAAATCGAGTTTTTGAGATTCAACAAGCCTGTTATTGCTAATAATTATCAAGAGATATTATATATATATATATATAAATATATATATATATATATATTTATATATATATATATATATATATATATATATATATATATATATATATATATATATATATATATATATATATATATATATATATATATATGTATTGAATATTTGAGAATATTTTTTGAACGTTTGTCCTCCTGTAGCTCCAGCAGCTCAATGGGAAAAAAATTGTGTTTTCCTAATCTACCGCAAAGGGCGAAGAAAATACTTCAAAAATTGACCTCTGGTTTGCAAAACCGTTTAATTGTTTCAAAGACTCCAAATTTAGTTATCATTAATCGTTGAATGATATAAGTTTACTGCACTATATGAATCAAGGGTCGAAAAATTAAATAAGTTTTTGTTCGCATCTAAAAAAAATTCATTCTCAAAAGAAATCAATAAAACTTGGTTATTCTATTGAGATCAAACATTTGTAGGCACATTATCGATTGTTGTTATATTTTTCAAGAAAGGAGTACCTATTTCATTCTTTTCATATTTCACCAATAATTCCTCCGAGTATTTTAGTCCATGCACTATCCTAAAATATTGATTAATATAAAATTAAATTTCCACTAGTAGTTCAAGAATTGTTATCCAAATGAACAAACACTATTATGTATACACTTCAAACTTAAATTTAAAGTTCTCCATGCAAAATGGATAAATTATTCATTACACTATTCTCAGACGATGATTATAAATGTCTTGCAAGATTCCAGATTAGGGCCAAATTAATTTATTCTTACTTCAGACACAAACAAGTAGAGCCTAATATACTATTTAAATCCATAAGGTTCAGTTATTTTGTTAGTTCAAAACATACGTTTAACTGAAGCACACCAAGTGAAAAAATAAACTAATATATAACGAATTGCTTCATCTCGGTGTATCATATTGAACAAATTTTATAATAATATCAAACAACCACACACACAATGTGGGTGTATTTTTTTGACACGCTACGTAGTTTGATTATTTATAATAAGATTGTTAAGCATTGGGACATTCATTCGGTCATTATAATCGATTGTTATATGATACTAGCCAGTGTATAAAAAGACTGAAAAAGTTCATTATCCCTTCAGTCCTGCAATGGAGATTTTCATATTTTCAACATTCTCACATTCTCACATTCACTATATAAAGTTAGGTGAACACAATCTAGATGTCCCAACTCCATTATCCAGCCTCACCAGAGGAATTAATTGTTTTATAGATAACTGTTCAGGTTGTATATATAATATAAATAAATATATATATATATATATATATATATATATATATATATATATATATATATAAATATATATATATATATATATATATATATATATATATATATATATATATATATATATATATATATATATATATATATATATATATATATATATATATATATATATATATATATATATATATATATATATATATATATATATATACATATATATATATACAGGGTTTCTCACGGTGGATGGTAGGTTAGACTTTTGCGGAGAACAGGACATGGGATTATTCTGAAAATTTGGTTTCATGGATGATTGATTTTGCTCTATCGATCTAAAATAATAGTGGCGCTGCGGCGTTGCCGCTTATACTAAAAAGTAGCAGTAAATGTGAAATTTTAAATGAGACACCCTATATATTATTCCATTTTTTGCTTCTCTACCATTTTCCAATTGTTTTTTTATGTTACTTCCCTATACCTATCTCCAGAGGTTTTCGAGAAATTAAATGATTTCCTTTTTTTGTGCAAAACATAGCTTCAATTAAATGTTCAGTACTAAGGTATTCAGATTCGTAGGATGCTGAAATTTTAGGTGTAGTTTACCAAGTTCCGACGTATTAGAAATTTTCTGAGGACTTTGTTCTATATTATACAGGGTCCTCCAAAATTTGCGATTTTAACGATAAATACAAAAATAGTAAAAAGTGCATTTTTTCAAATGTAATACCCTGTATATTATTAAATATCTCGAAAGAAAATTGAAATATTCTTCGAATGATATATCATATTCCTATACCTAAAACGTCAGGTTTCCGAAATAAAAGAAAGTTTCTATAAAAATAAGATTATTTAGCCATATTTTGTATTAGGTAGCTATGAAATGTCAAGAAAGATGTCATTATGCAAATTTGACAATTAGTCCATCAACAATAAAACGTTCGCGCGTTTATTAACGAAAATTTGATTTGAAAACAATCAAAATGGAAGGCAATAACTATTCTCATGAAGTTTTGATGAAGTTATTCATTGTACATGGTCAATGTGACCAAATCATAGCAATAACATGCAGAAGATTCAATGAAATGTATCCCTATTTACAACCAACGAACGAGAGAAAATTTGTACGTTTACAAAATAATTTTATCACTTATTGGTCAATACTGAAAGCGAAACGAAATTTACTAAACTAATAAAAAAAAGCATTACGTAAAATAACAAATAACAAAACGGTATAACGGGAATAAATCATGTTAATACAATGACATAGTGTTCAAAATGACTGCCGTTGATTTCCAAACATTTCAAAATGCGGATACTTGTTGAATGATTTGTGGCCCTCCTTATCTCATTGGCATTTAGCTCCTCGATGGAATTGATCACTCGTTGGCGCAGGTCTTGTTTACTGGCTACTGATGTAATGTAAACTTTTCTTTTCAAAGTACCCAACAAGTAAAAATCAATTGGCGTTAGGTCGGGTGATTTCGCAGGCCAATTCCATGGTCCTAAACGTCTAAACTAGCGATCATCGAACATTTGGAACAACTCAGTTGTTACTTCGCCAGTGCGATGAGCTGGTGCCCCATCCAGATAAAATTATTTTGTAAACGTACAAATTTTCTCTCGTTTATTGGTTGTCAATAGGTATACATTTCATTGGATTTTCTGCATGTTCTTGCTATTATTTGGTCAAATTGACCATGTAAAATAAATAACTTCATCAAAACTTCATGAGAATAGTTATTGCCTTCCATTTTGATTGTTTTCAAATCAAATTTTCGTTAATGAACGCGCGAACGTTTCAATGTTGATGGATTAATTGTCAAAATTTCATAATGACATCTTTCTTGACATTTCATAGCTACCTAATACAATATAAGGCTAAATAATCCGATTTTCATAGAAACTTGCATTTATTTCGGAAATCTGACATTTTAGGTATAGGAACATGATACATCATTTGAAAGAGATTTCAATTTTCTTTCGAGATATTTAATAATATACAGGGTATTACATTTGAAAAAATGCACTTTTCACTATTTTTGTTTTTATCGTTAAAATCGCAAAATTTGGAGGACCCTGTATAATGGAGAACAAAGTCCTTAGAAAATTCCTAATACGTCGGAACTTGGTAAACTACACCTAAAATTTCAGCATCCTACGAATCTGAATACCTTAGTAATGAACATTTAATTGAAGCTATGTTTCGCACAAAAAAATAAGGAAATCGTTTAATTTCTCGAAAACCTCTGGAGATAGGTATAGGGAAGTATCATACAAAAACAATTGGAAAGTAGTAGAGAAGCAAAAAATGGAATAATATATAGGGTGTCTCATTTGAAATTTCACAGTTGCTGCTACTTTTTAGTATAAGCGCCGCAGCGCCACTATTATTTTAGATCGATAGAGCAAAATCAATCATCCATGAAACCAAATTTTCAGAATAATATCATGTCCCGTTCTCCGTAAACGTCTTACCTACCATCCACCGTGAGTGACCCTGTATATATATATATATATATATATATATATATATATATATATATATATATATATATATATATATATATATATATATGTGTGTGTGTATTGAAAATTTGATAATGTTTTTTGAACTTTTGTCCTCGTGTAGCCCAAGCAACTCAATAGGAAAGAAAGGGTGTTTTGTTAATCTACCGCAAAGGGCGAAGAAAATACTTCAAAATTGACCTCTGGTTTTCAAAAACCGTTTAATTGTTTCAAAAACTCCAAATTTAGGTATTGTACTTCATCGGATCTGCACTATATGAAACAAGGGTCGAAAAATGAAACATGGTTTTGTTTCGCATAAAAAAAACTCAATCTCAAAGCGAATTAATAAAACTTGGTTATTCTATTGAGATCAAATATTTGTAGGCATATTCTCGGCTGTAGTTATAATTTTCAAGAAAGGATTACCTCATTCTTTTTATATTTCGCTGATGATTGAAGTATATCAGTCCATGCACACTGTCATAAAATATTGATCAACACCGAATTAAATTTCCACTAGTATTTCAAGAATAGTTATCCAAATGAACAAACACTATTATGTATTCACTTTAAATTTAAATTAGAAGTTCCACATGCAAAATGGATAAATTATTCATTATACTATTCTCAGACGATGATTATTAATGTCTTGCAAGATTCCAGATTAGGGCCAAATTAATTCATTCTTACTTCAGACACAAACAAGTAGATGTCAGTGTTTCGTGAGAAGTTCGAATATAGCACCAATATATAACGCTGCTGTCTGAAAGCGGGATGTTCCGTACATTAATACGAGAAACACACTACACTAGTAGATTTATATGGATTGAGTTCTTACACGTCGTGAATATCCACATTTATTTTGCAACTTTTGCGTGAGGTATCATTGCATATTCGGAGTTAACGATTCTCCTTGCTCAAATTCGTTTCGAATTAAAGGCTTAGGTCAGCAAATATAAGGGTTGGTTACGTACTTTTGTTGGACTCTGCAATTTGTCGCTACAAGTACTTATTTGTGGAGGAGTTTTTCTAGTGTTTGCGGTAGAAATTGAGACTAAGTTATTGGTTTCTGAAATAGATCACAATAGTAGAGAGTTTTTCGTGGATGTATGTGTTCTGTTCGCACATTATTCTTTATTCTCAATCCCTGATGTGTGTATTGTTCATTACGGTTATTCAATAATGGTGATGCGGTTTTCTTAATTAGTGAGAGTACACCTTTCACTAAGTAGAATTATTAAGCAAGAAGAGATTAAGTAGTTCTCTCCTAGCTATTCCATAGTACCTACTGATGAAAACTAGTATTCAGTAGCTATTCTATAGTACCTACTGATGAACCTACCTAATTACACCGAAACAGCTAAA